>JAQGCC010001016.1:0-27628 GCA_034698905.1 Xestoiulus laeticollis | reverse complement strand
ACTTGCTGGGTTAACCTTTGGCTAGATTTTCTCCTAACCCATGCTTGTGCAATGCAATGGTGGGTTAACCTAGTGTTACCAGAAGGTTAACCCTAGGTTATTTTTAACCTCTGTTGGTGCAACCGGCACTTAACAACCCAAATATAGACTTCTTATCATAAATATAACCGATTTGCATCTCTAATTGTAAATTTTATAACATTATAATCATTTTATTTAAAATATAACCTTTAAATCCCAAATTAACCTTAATAGATATGTTTGATATCTATCCTAATTGATATACCCTGCATATCATATACGCATTACTTCTCCAGTTATAAAGCAATTCAATTTGCATTTAATGCAAAGTTTATTTTGCTTTTCATTCATTAGATGGCGCTATATTAATTAATTATTTCTTTTGTTTTAGAACATTGCATTATGGGGGTTATAGAACTACGGAAAAGCCCCAGAAAGGCACTTTTAAATATAGAAAATAATTGTTTTTTATAACGACGCTTTTGCTAAAAGCTTAAAAACCGTATATTGGCTCCGTGGAAAAATGAGCTTGAATAGGGATAATCAGGTACGTTCGTTTAACAGCATTGGTTGCAGAAAAATGGCGGCCCACAAAGTGACAATTCCATTTGATTTACAAATTAAATTTCGGATATTCGAAACAGTATCACTCAATAGCTCCAGCTGAAAGGTCGAAATGTAACACCGGGATGAAAGCGAGTTGAATGATGCAAATTTTCATTAATCCCAATGGCAAGATCTTCATTTCCTTCCATTTCAAAATTGGGTGTACCGGTAGGCCTAGTCCAAATTCCAGTGGTTATTCCAATTTATTCACACGTCAAATTTAAATTTAGTTTTAAAGGTTACATCGTTTTCGAAGACAGATCTTCAGCTCCCGTTCTCTGCTAAATACAAAGGCAACAGGATCGTTTAAAACCATGATGGGGGCCATGAAAGTAATCGCTCGCTATCAAGCCCTTTTCTGCTGTTTGGTTTTGGTTTGGGCCTTTGGGATAATCATTGGCAGTAAGTGCATTAATTACTAGGCTTTCATACTGAATATATTCCTATTTACACTAGTTGATATTGTATTGCGTATGCTTTCTAGCTCTTTTTCTGACTACTTGGGGAACCGTAAGCAAATTGGACCAAGGGTATCCAGACATTCGTCAACTTTTGAAGAGAAGAACCTTTCTAAATGCAAATAATCCTAAGGTGGTGCGAGCCTTAAAGTACTGCAGCCCACTAATGAATGCAGGTCTAGATCAAGAAGGTAGGCTTATCAAAGATCCATTTTAAATTACGGTCACAATAAGGTGAGATCGGATCTGACCCGATACCCTATACATTTAAAATAGCTATAGAAAATGAAAACAAGTCTTAAAAAATGTCTATTTTAAGGTCAAGTAGGTTCAGGGAACAGTTTAGAGGCAGTAGTGCTCATGATGCGCCATGGGGACCGTGGACCGATGCAGGATTTTCGTAATCTATCGTCTGTCAACTGTAATTTCAACTACACCGAAAACTCCAATTTTCTTCGCTACGAGAGCTTCATGAAGGCAAACCGCAACAGGCCCTTGCACGACCCGTTTCGCCATTTTTCCGTGATGCCGAGCCATAACGTGTGTCTTCCCGGCCAACTCACCAAATGGGGTTCTTGGCAGCAGGTTCAGACGGGACACCTGCTCAGGAAGCTGTACATAGACAAGCTGAAGTTGTTGGAAAACGAATGGCGGATGGAGGAAGTCGTCGTTTGCAGCACGATGGTAGAGCGTACCTACCAGAGTGCGGTCGGTTTCTTGTACGGCTTCTTGCCTAGTTTCGACTTCATGAAATTGAACATGAAGGTTGGTCACCGCTCCTCCTTCTGCTACACGCCTCAGTATTGCACCTGCCCACTAATGGACAAGCTCAACCGGTTAATGGAAAAGGAAAAATGGCAATATGCGAGCTCTCATCCCGCCATCCAAAACTTGGTCGAACACATAGATTCCGTGCTGAGGTTTCACAAGTTGAACTCTGGCGCTCGAACCTTAACCCAGCCGGACGATGTCTTAGACAAGCTTTTGGTGTTCGTCTGCCATCAGACTTCCCTGCCTTGCAATCCTGCCGATAAATGCGTCACCGTAGAGCAACTCCACAACATCCTGGCATTTGTGGAGTGGCGAGGTAAACAGCTCGTACAGAGCAAGAACGTGAAACTGCTCTCCAGGCTCACGATGCAGGGATTTCTGATGGACCTCACGCAAAGGCTGCTGGACATCAAAAACCGTAGAAAAAAACATAAATTTGTGTTTTATTCGGCCCACGATAAAACCCTCATGCCCCTAATGACTGCCATGGGCATCTTCGACGGCATACGACCGCCTTTCTCCAGTCGACTCTTGTGGGAGCTCTACAGCAAGGAGGCTACGGGAGTTTCCGGCGCCAACGAGGATAAACGAGTATTTTACATAAAAATCATTTACAACGGGAAAGATGTTACCAACAAGACTTCTTTTTGCTCACAGAAGAAAAGTGATCCAAAGCTCAACCCAATCTGTTTGTTGGACACTTTCGTGAGGTTTGTGAGAGAAGACTACCTCAAGGAACTAAATGCGACGAGTTTCAAAGCAGCGTGCACCGTTGTGGCTCCCGAGCCGGAAGACTGGTGAGGAAGCGTCCTTTTTTTAGTCGTAATACTAGTCCTGGTCACCGTTTTTGACCCATCAGTACAATGTCCGTTTAACGGCCCTCTACAACTATTGTCGAGGGGTAGCCGAGAATTTTTTTGTTTATTGACGTTGGCTTCTTTAATTGTTTGTTTCCCCCCGTGTCTTTTTGTTCGTTTATGTGTCCCGATTAGTCTCGCAAAATGCTCTCATCGGGCAAAAACTACCTCACTAGTAGGATTTCAAAATTGTCAGCTGACTAGCCAAATAGTTTTGTCTCAATTGCTGCATTTAACAGATTGCTTGTTCAAAGGTCCATTGTGGAAAGTGAGAATTATGAAATGAACATTTTCTAGTAGTCATTCATGAGATGTAAAAATAGTTTCGGGTTAAAAAATATACAAAGCTGATTGAAACTAGCAAAACCCAGATGTAATAAAATTTTGCTATGTACCAGGTATAACGAAATAGCCGTATGTCTGGTGTATGGCAAGATTTTATTGTGTTAGGACCTAGAAGGACCTTGAAGTCTCTATGATAATTAACCGAAATCATGGAGGTTAGGATTCTCAATTTACCTTTATTCCTTCATTTAACTAAGTTCGCAATGAATCTAAAATCATTTTATGTTCCTTACCAATGTGACCTCATTTTAGGGACAAAGGTGTGGAAAAAATGTTTTTTTTAAACAGAAATATGTCATAATCTAGAATTTCTAGATTCTAAACACTGCAATAAACACAAAAACATGAAAATATCACCAGAATGCCAATTTATCACAACTACCAAAGGACAAATTTAATCTACATTTTTTAGTGTTATTGATGTATTTTTTTTTTTAAATCTTCGAACAGGTTTTTTCAAAACTGATGTTTTATTATCACTTAAATAATTTAGTTTTGAATGGACTCTGTATTTTTATCTACTCTTGTAATGGATGGAAAGTGATTATTGTAGTTTATTACCACTTGGTGTTCCTATAGCTACTTTGCTACAACTTGCAGTACAATGCAAATTACTCTAGTAATGTAATCGGCAGTATTAAAGGTACTTAATCTTGTTTTTAAGCAGTTGTTCATAATCTACAGTATTAGAAAATTATGCAGCATAACAGTATTATTGAATTTTAGATGAATGATTATTTTTAAATTGCTTGTCCACGTGTCAACCCTTACCAAAAAAAATAACTGAAGAGTTTTTGATCGGTAAATTGCTAGTTTTCAATCAAAATGATCTGACCTTTAACCCATTCATGCGTGGTCATTAACTGGTTACAATTAGTCAATTACTTTTCATAAAACGATGAATTTAATACTAGTTATTGAATCTCTGCCACTATGTTTTATATCTGTACTTGTATTTATTATTTATATTTATTTTTATTAGCTATTTTGTTATTTATATCTTGTCATATTTAATAAATTGAAGAAAAGCTAATATTTTGTGATTATTTTTGGTGCTTATCTGTTAATTCACCGCCATTTCACCGCCATGCAATAGTCTGTTTCGGCGTTCCATACCAGATTAGCTATGCCCCGCCCCTAATCCAAACTAACCTATCCGGTGCCAAATGTTTCGTACCGAATAGGTTAGGATAGGTTAGTTTGGGTTAGGCAGCGCCGCAGGCCGGCGTCTCCTGTGATATCCCTAGCGTGGCGGTGAATTAACCGATAAGAACCTTATTTTTTTTAAATTATTTTCAACAACTTTGAATCCATAGTTTGTTCTTGAATTAAAAATGACCAAAAAAATTTGATGGCCCAAATGTATACATGTACAGTATGCGTTAATGATTGTTTTGATTATAAGGATTTTGAGGAGTGTTAGTTGGTCACACTGCTTCTCATAGGTCTTATTTATATTCCATGTGACAGTGTGTTGATTTCGCTAGTTGTGTTTTAAACTGCGTGAGTTTTATTATTTTAAGTGAATTAACGCGATTTTAGTAAACTAATAACTTTGTACGACGAATTATTCTTACGAAGATGAAACAGTACTTCTTACAAATGAGTTATTACGGATTTTGTGTCGTGTTTTACGCGAAATGGAAAAGCTTTCACAAGCCTAGAAAATGGAAACTTCATTCGCACGCCTTGAACTTTGAACTTCCAATTGAATGATCATGGAATGCGCCTGAACATCTGAGACTTTTGAAATCAACCATCTAATTAAAGGTAAGATATGGATATTCAAACCAAATTATTTTACGGGTAAACGTAAATGTCATTTAAACTTTTAACGTTATATGAAACGGGGATTTTTGAACGTCTTTATATCGAGTTAAATTATGACGTCAAACGTTAGCCTATGTATAATAAAATTAGTGGAATACTAGGCTAAAACGATGTTGAGTTTATGTCCAATTGTAATGTACATCTACATTGGGTCAAAAAAATCCTTTAAAACTTCATACTAGAAGTATACATTTAAAATTTAAAACCCTGAACTATTTTTTATGATTCTTGTCGAATAGCAAAGAATGCAAAAGCGCTTCTGCGAACGGACTGCTAGCAACAAATACAGCTGTTGCCTTCAATATAGGAATAGTTCACAATGTACATTTATTTACATGTAAGATTTAGATTTCTTGTTAATAAAACGATGCTGTATATGAAAAGATAATTGTACTTGAGCAATAAAGATCCAATTAAATTTATTTTCCCTGCATTCAGCAGATAAAAAACCTATCAAATGGTAAGGTGAGTAAATTATCAATTTAAAAAAAAAAAACTCATTTGTGTATATAAAACTGAATTCTAATTTGTATATTTTTGGGTAAAATGATTGTGAAGTATATCAAATACACATGGAATAACTACTACAATGTTGAAGGGTGAATTGATACTAGTTTAAGTCTGCTAAACTAGATTACCTTTTGTATAGTGTGTCCCTCCTTAGTTAGCTAAACTAGTTTATTTCTCTGTTAGAACTCGGTTAATGTAAACGAGTTGTAGAAACAAATTTATCTGGATAAACTAGTTTAAATATTTATGGAACAATTTATTCAACTGCAATTTATGGAACTGCAATCCCATGATGCAATGGACTAAACAAGATTATATAGAAATACAGTGTGTCCACTCAAAGATAACCAGCTTTTAGTAAGATAATCGAGATTAGTTCTAAACTAGTTTAAGTTCCTAGTGTGTCCAGGGTATAAGCAAAAAAATCCCTTGCAAGTTATTTAATCGGCCCTTCTGTTTTTTTGGTTTTTGAAGTGCTTAGCTGCCATGACGGAGGTGCTAGAGGTAAATTTTAGTGAAAAAGCATTATCTTGGTCAGCACTATATACATGTTATATAATTTTGCTAGCGTCACTAGACGGTCCCTAGTTCTTTGTAGAAATTGTCGTTTTTTGACACAAGTTTTGTGCAAAATCATGTCGTGAGGGACGGTCGCATGAGGCATCCCCTATTAATTAGTCTCTTCGCACGTAGGCCCCTTGGATGACGTTCTCCTGTTCCGCCATATGTAGACGTCGATAGTGCATACAGGATTAAGAGTTTGATAAGAAAATCTTAAATATCGACATTTTCTTATCTGTAGCAGGATTTGTAACGAGCGAGCGCACCATCCATTACTTCTTGGCATTTGACAAAAGTTGAATAAGGAGGACAAAGACAGTGAGAAGGAAAGAAACGGTGGCGCTCGTAATGACGGAGGATTTTCTAGAGAATCCCAAAGGGGGAAAAGGCGTTCTAAGGGGGAAGATTGACTTCAATTTCTCATCCGTTTCGCAGCACTTTCAAACGGCTTCTCTAGCTGCGAACATTTCCAACCGTATCTCAATGGCGATGGATGGCTTTGCTCCAGGGGAACCACACTTTTAGTGATAGCGTACGTTGGAGGGATACTTGAATACCGATACCTAATTTTAGAAAGGATTGCAAAAGTAAATGTCGAAAACAATATCATTCATTATAAGCATAATGCACGAAAATTCCATCTTTTGTTAGTTTGACACGAATATAAGGTATGTTGGAAAGATAATATTAAACCAACTTTATTTTTCATGACCACTTTATTTTTCTTTGTTTTTTGCTCCTCGTTTTAAAATTTAGCACAGAAAATCATAAGTGGTATTCGGAATGAAATAATTACAGCTTTTGTAGTTGGCTCCATCCGTATTAGATCAGGTAAAATCATATTTTAATAATATGATATTTGTATATACATTTTGCAGAAGGCAATTTGAAAACTAAGACATTAAAAAATAAGACATCTTAAGATTTAAGATTAATACTCTTTTAGTAATCATGTCTTCAGACTTGTTTGGGAAGACAGAATTACTAAACTTATTCTATACATGTAATGCACTGACACGATACAGATACAGATAGTGTAGGCGTTTGAATCAAGAGCATTGAATGTTCAGGGTGGTTCAAAAGTCTGTGCCACCGCACTTTTTTTTCTTAAATCTTATAGTTATGAAAATAACTTTTTAGTCGTAACACTTAGGACAAAATGTGAAATTAGAAAAAGGAAGAGAATGATCTTTTTGTATGAAATCAACTTTTTACTCTTCATCGGCAATTATTTAAAGTTGCTACAATGCTCGTAAGAACAAGGGAAACGCCAAATGGCCTAAGTGTTCCGGTTAAAGTTATAATTTGGGTTTTCTTGAAAAAAACGGTCGTAGGTAAAATCTAACAACATCAGTGGTTAGAGCACACACGACTTTCTTATTAACTGCATTTAATAGAATTTTCATAACTTTAAGAATTAAGAAATATATTGTGTGGGTGCCCACCCTGTATTGAATAAGCCAACATCCTTAAATCCACATCTTTCAATTTTTATTTCCCCAATTTAAACCTTGTTTCGCCACTTTTCTTCGTAGCTTTTTTCAAAAGGTTGGTACATGCAGCTGGATCTTGTTAGCATCTCGTTTATAGCCATTAGCTTTCCTTTTCCAACCTCGGCCTCTGACCCCAGAGCTTCCGGTCTCAGTCCTACACGAACAAGTCCGATGATGGCGACAAGATTGATACCGAAAGTTCCGATCGGATGGACGATATCGATTGAAGCTTATAGTAGAGAGAGAGACAAGATAAATTGGCGCGGGGGGGAGAGTCCCCCAATTCCATTATAAATCTTAAGTAATTTATCACTCGAAGGGCCTTCCGCGAAGACACCTCCGGGCGAAACGCGTGACGTTGGAGGGCCGTTTAGATCAACTGGCACCAGGGTCCTTCCTATATTTTGTTTTCAAAACCTTTTCCTAATTCCGTGGCATTCGTCATGATTTCCAGGTGATAGCCTTTCCATTTCGCTCTCTCATTCGCCGTTGACAAGAAGGATTTTAAAAGATGATAAGGAAGGATGGAGAATCTGGTGAGGGAATGGGGGGAGGATGAAGAGAAACTCATCTGGGTCCCAACGAAAATCCACGCCCCATATTGCCATGGATCAAATACGTAATCATATATAGAGACAAATGTATACGACATTGTGATGCCAAGACACTCGGTGGTCTTTTTGTGGCGTATGGCAGGTGGCGCTAACGTCAGGGAACCCTCAAACACTGGAAGGACTGGAATTGCATGTCAGTGGAAAAGTCGTAGAAATTTAACGCAAATTTTGCATTTGGTTTCACTTTTCCAGTTATTAGTTATTGCAAAAGTGAAGAGAGCCAAGGCACACTCGGCTAGTCCTGCATCTATGGAAAGGGGGAATTTCCCTATTAACGCTTTTAACATCGTATAAGAAACTTGATATTCACACGTTTTTTTTTTTTTACCGAAAAAGGTATTTTGTCTTCTCGTGGAACTATATTTAATTCGCTAACATCGTAATTAAGTATTTTATTTAATTAGTTATAAATTTTAATTCAGATTTGATAAGGGAAAACCCTTTTAAACATGGGATACATTTACCAAGATGAATTTAAGGTGGTGCACAACATCTGTATGAGTTTGCTGAAATATTTAACGACATTTTTGGTAAACTTAATGGCATCTCTCTATTATATAAACTCTATTAATTTTAAGGGACAAAAATGGTTATCACAACCATATTTCATGCCTTTGACATGAAGGGTCAATTTGCGTTATAAAAACTTGTAGACATAATATACATATGCATAAATATTCATGAATTTTAGGGAAATATTTCCTTAAATAATGAACGATATTCCTGTAAAAAATCCGTTAAAGGAAGAATTGCATGTTATATATAAAGTTGGTCCAACACCAAGTTAATAAACAAATACGGAGTTTTAAAAAGTGTTTACATTATTTTGTCCACCCTTTCGTTTTTACCCTTAGTGTCTTGTATGCCAAGCTTAAGATTTTCCTCTATCTACTTCCTCTATGCATGTATATATTTTGTGCATCGTATATTGACCCTCTCCAGATTAATTTTCAATAGGCTTTGAATGCCCTAGCAGAGTTCCGAAGTCTGAAATACCTCTGGGGCCATTATTCGAAGGCCCGCTCGCATATTGAGCCTAAAAATGTTTACCAACATACGCGTCGAATGCGAAGCAATAACGGAGGCAAAATTGGTTTTTCTAGTACGACTCTGACTCGACCAAACCTCCCCCCTTTCTCCTCACCCCTTAACGCGAAGGCCCTTTAGACCCGAGTATAAATAATATCGTTCGCAATTTCCCTTTACCCATTCTGAAGAAGGAAACAAATTGAACCGGAGTCGAACCCGTTGCAAAAACGTTTATCCACGCTTTTACCCCCCCCCCCCCACCCACACTCCCACCTTAATCGGAAGATGAGACAACGTGTCAATTTGTGGACGACCCCCGTCTTGTTCATGTAGGCCGGCCTCTAGCTGGTAAACACAGAATCCAATTTCGTTCAGCTAGTTTTTCAAATCAAATGATCAATCTCAGCATTTATTTGGACTATACAATTTGCGATTGGCTAGGAGTTGGTTGGGTGGGGGTAATTGGGGTCTTCTAATCTTTTTATGAAACATACGGGCTTTTTTGAAACATCTATTTGAATTCTTGAAACATCACTTTGAGATCTTCAAAGATCAATGGGAAATTTTGAAACATCCCTTTGAAACTATGAAACATCACATTGAAACTATGAAACTCAGTTTCAAATTTTGAAACATCACATTGAAATCTTGAAATATTTTGAAATTTTAAAATTTTAAAATTTCACTTTGAAATTTTGGAACATTACTTAGAAATTTTGAAATATCACTTTGAAATCTTGAAACATTACTTTGAAATTTTGAAATATCACTTTGAAATCTTGAAACTTTACTTTGAAATTTTGAAATATCACTTTGAAATCTTGAAACATTACTTTGAAATTTTGAAATGTCACTTTGAAATCTTGAAACATCACTTTGAAATTGCGAAACCTACGTTTTGAAATTTTGAAACAACATTTTGAAATTTTGAAACATTAGCTTGAAATCTTAAAGCAGACTGAAATTTGTCCAATTTCGTCTGAGACAAACTAGAGACCATCCAGGGACAGGGGTTAATAATTCAATTTTGTGCCATTGACTTATATATCCGGCCCACTCGTTCCTGTAGTTCTTGGTGTTTGGGCGGACAGGATTGTCCGTAGGCGCGTCGGAGTTAGCAAGGCTGGTGGCCTTCTCTTCGCTGTCTGGGGCAGTGTCCTGACTCGGGCCTTCGTCCGCCATCTTGGCCTGGGTGAAAGGCTCGAAGAAAAATTAGCAAACATTGCAACTATGTTAAAAAATCCAGATCCATACGACCGTCAAAGAGTCCAGGCCATCCGAGGACTTTGTCCTTCCGTTGCATCCACGTTGTCCGAAGTCGTTGGTGGTACTTTGTGTTTAATTCACTGACTTTTCATGTCCAGAACGATGACAGAGTTCGGAAGATGGACCAACAGCTGATGGAAGTCGATAATGGTACTTTGTTGTTTTAAGGATAATATGTATTGTAATTGTAATTGTAATATGAATTTTTGAGAGTTTTAGGGAGATGGAGTCATTAACCCTGAGAAAAATCGAGCGAGTTTAAGCAAATTCTTTCTCTACCGTGCAATTTCATCTAAGATGGTCATTTCCCGTAGAACTCCCTTAATGGCACCTCAGTATCAGAATAGCAATCGTATATTGTTAAATTAAAACGCATTCCCATTTGGCTTTTTAATTTAAATAGCAACATAGGCTGTTTGCGAAATATGCCCATTTCCATCGATGTTGATTTTTTAGGGGAGAGAATAGAGAGGGAGGGAGGGAGGGTTGGAAAGGGGTGTCTCTTTTATGGGCCTATTTGAAATTGCTTCCCATTTTTCTCTATATTTACTGCGGTTGTATATGCTTTCGTTTTCTACACCATCCTATGTGTATGATATAGCAACAGCTCGTGATTCCTGTTTTATCCGAGTTTTATGACACGGATCCGAAGAAGGTTTCCTTTCGCAAATTGGAGAAAACGACGCCTCTTCCACTCCATTATTTGGTCCGACCACCGAGTATATATTTTATCTTTCCCGTTCGCTGAATTATGGCCCCTAGTTAGCCGTTTCTCAACTAAAATATGGACGCCGTTACATTCGCCAAACTTTGCTCAACGGACATCCCTTGCGCAAAAAAAAAAATATCAGTTGACTAACGATGAGTTTACTAACATCCGAAGATGGTTCATTGGACTGAGAACACTTCTTTTTTGTAAACTTACTTAACTTATTAATATAATTCTATAAAAGCAGTATTTTTCAATCTTTTTTAACTAACGACACGCAATGCGGCATACCTTTACATTTTAATTATTATTTTTGATTTTTAATAGAATAATCTGCTCTACGATGATCGATTTTAATATTGTTTTACGTTTAAATACCAAAATATCAATACATATTAAATTAAAATTAATTAGTACGAATTAAAATACCAGAGCTATTGGCTGCCCCTGTAGTTTGGCAAACCTTACATGCATGCGTGACCGTAGTGATTGCTTGCTTTAAAGGGGTTACACATAAATAGGCGCAAACATTATTGCTGCTCAATTATTATTAAGGATTTTGAATAGAATAATTTGCTCTACGATAAATGCTTTAATGTTGATTTAAATTTGAATATCAAACCAATAAATAAATAAAAACATATTAAATTAAAATTTTAATCTCTCTCATAGTTAAGGTCCAATGCTCAGTTACATGTAGGTTGCCGCTGAAGGCGCCACTGCGTTAAAATGGTTTATCCATTAAATCCATCGGACTTTTTTGTCAGAACAAAGTACTTTATCAGAAAAAAAACAATGGCAATTTCCTTCTCTCCAGAGATTTGCGTAAATTCCACCTGCGTGCGAAACGATTACGTTTTTCATCAGCATTTTTTTTTGAAGGATTGTATTTTTAAGAACACAAACAAGATTAGGATATTGAAGCCTCGTTGAAATAAATCCGCGAGGAAAAAAAATTAAGTTTAATACCGGCCTAAGTACGATATGGCATAGTGGCTTACTGCAAGATAGAGAGGCCGGCTTGCTTATGCTGAAAAACAGATTTAATTTAATTAAAAGTACGCGTCCCTATACACGGATCAAATAAAATGCTGACGGTTTTTTGTAGTCAATTTAGCTAAAATCTACTCGCATAAAAAACCCGTCACTTCCATTTTCGGAAATTAATTTGAGTTGTTTTTCAGCCAATAGCAAGATCTATCAAAGGGAAACCACAAAAAATAAATTAAAGTCAAATCGTTTACTTGTTACGACCCTAATTACCAAACTAAACTTTCAGGAGCTTAAAAAAAGTATATTTTTTCAACGCATTCACCACCAGGAGGCGCTGCTCTTGAATAGGGCTGAGTTTATGCGTGTGCATCGTGATAAATTTTATTTGTTAAACGAGCTGAAACGATTTCAAATAAATTACCTAAAGCTTTCTCGAATCTTGTTCGATGATAATATTTGTTAATGACTGTAATTTTCCGCCTGATGAATTCTACATATTGTACAAAGTTAGCACAATTTTAAAGTCTTTTTTTGGACTACGGATTACGAATTCAATTTTTCGTATTCGTAAATTCGATAGTGAAGTGATTTCAGCGATTAAATATCTATCCTCAATGCCCCCAATCATAGGATGCATTGCTTTCACTCTGGTTTCTAAAAATGTTTTCATCCTCTTTGAATTTGACCTGGTCATGGATTTTATCCACTTACCAGGAATACGTCAGATTTTTATTTCGTCATAGACAAGATAGAATTGGGGGACTTGGGCTATTGCTTGCAACTATTTCCTTTAGCTCGCTCGACTTATCAGACACCCAATACGATCCACATTTGTTATACGCTCATATATACGCCCTATTGGAAGCAAAACGCGTTATTTCGCAATTTTGTCATTGTTCGGAGTAAATTTGTGCCCATAAAACAAGCAAATGCATTCAGCTCGCTCCGAAAAGGTCCATTTTCTTCTCATTATTTATTTGGTATCAAAACGGGGATCCTTTTATGTTGTCATCAACCAAATAAAATGGGTCCTCCTTTGCTCTTTTCGTTGACATCTAACGACATTTGCACGAGCAGTCCCTTTTACAAGTACAAGAAAAATCCAAAATGGACGGAAAACGTACGGGTCCTTTAAGCGTATTATGCCTAAAGTATTCCCCGTGAGATTTAAACTCCTATTAAACTTTCCCCAGCCCTTGCCGTATGTACATCAGCCAACGCTTAATGTAAGCCACAAAATAGGCTTTCATAGACGATGATGGAAAAATTGCGAGCATATCAAGACTTTCAGGCAAAAGGAGTTTTGAAGGACCAGAAAAGTCCCCACTTCAATTTAGTTTACTCCGAAAATGCTTCCACGAAAGACGAACCACAGATAGATAATTTCTCGGAAGTACTAAACCAGATTTTCAAATGTCCAAAAAAAAAAACCATATATACACGTGTACATACTCTATTTCTTTAAATGGAAAATACACGACTGAAAATGCATTGCCTACAGTATACGTGTATACGCATGCTAATGGAATGAACTATTTATGTTGATAATGCGAAACATCTAATCTTTTAAGAAGAAATGTTTGAAATAAATGTTAATTGACTAAAAGGGAAAGCGAATGTTGTTTGTTTTATTACCAGAAATAATAAACAATACATCCTTTACTGCTATTGCGTGCTTATCTTACAATTCAAGTCAATATTCAGTGTTTTCGAAAATTTCAGGAGTCCACATGAACGATTACAGTAAACTTTATAAAATTACAGTACACATATCATCCACACAATCTGGATTAACCAACCAGCACCTGAAAGTGTAACATTATTGTCAGTTCAAGATGCAGTATACTGCCGGTTTAACACGTGCTAACCCTTGAAAGCTAGCAATCACTATGAACAGGTGTGTATGCAAGGTTTGCCAAACGACAGGGGCCTTACCTAATATTTCAAAAAATTGCGAAGATGCGGCACGAGCGCTCCCTAGTGTTGATTAGTGTAAATAAAAAGGTTTTGTCTAAATAATAATCTTCGTTCACTTTCACTTGACTCATGCGAAAGAAGTGTTGTCACGACCAAATTCGCCGTAAGAACGCTTCTTCGCTCGAGTACGGATAACCGTATTACCCTTTTTTGTCCGATATTGACGGGAACTCGGGTTTAATTCGTGAATCGGTCTTCCTTACCTGAGGGAAATGCAATTTTCCGATAAATATTTTATCAAGTACTCAATCAGTCGTCTCGAATTTGTCTAGAAAATGAGAGAAAAGGCGAGAGTTTCCACGAGATGGCAATCTTAGTTAACATCTACATTAACACAGACGTACACTTTTGGCATGTTTAAAATTTATTTCGACAGTTTATATTGGATGACAATCATTTTATAACTCATTGTTTTCCAATGAGAACAATTAGGTTCTTGCACAGCTGCTGTGACAACAGTAACTATAATAATATGTTCTGGTTGATTTAGTTTTTTTATTTGATTTAAATTAGACAAATGCGGAAATAATCCAAAAATGGAATCGACATTTTCATTTCAAATTTCAGTTATAATATTATAAATAATAAATGTGGATTTATAATAGTAGCGATCGAGAACAGGTGCAAAAGTACGAATTTTTCTCAATGTTGAGAAATAAAAGTCAACGGATTTTTTGATCATTATTTGATAATGGCCAATTAATGACTATCATCAAAGTCCAATTAGCCTTATTCCGGATCAGCACCCTCTGGCGGCGAATTAGCCATAAGCATTTCTTTTTCAACATGACAGCGCTTTAATAGGTTGTTATTGTAGCACGAAATGAATCTAAAATTGGATTAGATACATCATCTATGACTGTCTCATCGCCAATTTCACCGCATGTTATGATGTTTGCTTTTAAAATTGGGATGGAATCGAACTTCCTACGCAATCTATAGAGATATGAGATCATTTGGCGACAGTGTGCTGATCCGAGAAAATGTCAAACTTTCGTACGCTGCACTACATAACGTGTCCACGTTGTAGTAAATGTCATAAAATGTCAAACCCAAAGAACCCTAAACTGCAACGCACATCATCGAAGGCACTTAAATTGAAAACTGGATCCTATAAAGGAGGACCATTTTATTTTTCGCTGACCCATTACTTCCACATCTGCTTCGCATTACACTTTTTATATTCGATAAAATAACCGCCCCTAATGAGAAAATAAACCTTAGGAAAACATTTATTTGAAGACATTGTTTACCCATTAACGATTTGTAATTTATAAAATGAAATGGCCTCATCGATTCAAACGTCTTAAGGAGGAGGGAACCTTAAGAAATAAATGCATCTTAATGACTAGATTTCTGACGTCTTTGAATTATAAAATAGACTTTAGCTTGTAGCCATAAACAATTTCGAAAGCTATTCGCAGCC
Organism: Xestoiulus laeticollis; assembly: GCA_034698905.1. Lineage (NCBI taxonomy): Eukaryota > Metazoa > Arthropoda > Diplopoda > Julida > Julidae > Xestoiulus > Xestoiulus laeticollis. Next base: position 12,162 of record JAQGCC010001016.1, on the reverse strand, counting down.
TAACTAATAAAAACTGACACTTTCGTAAAAACGTTAAAATAATTCAACGTGTAAGTCTGCGAAGAATGCAAAACTGAATCCACCCAACCCCACCGTTTGTTTAATTATTTTAAAATAAACAGGGGCGTTTAATATTTTATAGAAATGCCAGTTTTTCAGCCTAACCAATTATTCAGGAAGAGTGGGGAGAATTAATTTTGGAAATGCTTGGTCTCAGCTAAAGTCAATGCGCATGCGCCAATTCGATACCATTTTGTAAAATAGTTAGTATTTTATGGAGTGTAATATTTAAGAAATTCACGAATGTATTCACAAATCAGGGCTTAAACTAAATTAGGTTACTGATTCTAGGTTAGCCTGAACTAGGCTGACATAACTTAACCTAACCTTTTTGTGGTCATCCTTACAAATAATGTACATGTGCACGTGTTGAAAGCCTAAGTCGATTCGTGCTAATCCATTGTAATTAAATTACCCATGCAAACGCCTGGTGCATTTTGCATGACGTCCATTGCCCTTGTTCGCACATATCCATCGATACTAGTGTCCAGAGCGTTAATTAAGTCTTGGTTGAAGCCCCTGGCGGCCACCTGCTCAATTCCTCCGAGCGCATTTAACGCGAGTGACCAATGGTCATCCGAGGCTTGTTCGGTGTCCGCAAAGCGATCATGTCGAGCCTATTGCTGCTAATACGAAGGGCGAAGAGATAGACTGGGGCCACTGACCACTGGACACTTACAACTATAGTATACATGCAATGCTCGCGCCTTGGATGGACATTTACATTAGGTCCCTGGTGGCTAACCAATGGGGGAAAAGCAAAATGTGCGGGCAAGTACCTACAAGCTCGTTACTAACGACTTGGATTTTTCATGCATGGACTTGGATGTGCAATTCGCAGAATTCAAGTACCATGCATGGGCTAGAAGTGCCATGCATGGACTTGGAGATGCCATGCCCAGAATTCAAGTATTATGCATTAATGTATTGGGTATAGTGTCCTGCACAGAATTAAAATGTCATGCATATGTTTGTATATGTTATGTACAACATTGAAGTGCCATGCATGAATTTGGTTATTCCATGCATAGACTTGGACGTCTATGGGCATACTAAACCACTTTGAAACAATATACATGTAAAAACTGTGTTTATATTTTGAATGGTCATATATATAGTCATTTAATGAATTTTTATCCCATGCATGACCATATAAAGAGATTTCAGCACCCCTATGCCCAAACTTTGGTTATTAACGGTCTAGCATACTCGTGCTTATATGGCTGTATGCAATTGTCCATAAGCGTCAAAATTTTGGTCTAGCCATGTATAGATTGCATCACACATATATCCATACATGATCTATATATGACTTTTCCACCCGGTTAAGACTCATCTTTAATAAGAAGCAGGGATTGAGCAGCACTCAGGGCCACTGCATGCTAGATTAATGACATCGAATCTGACGTTTCCGATGATTGATCTTCATATTAAACTGACCACTGGCCAGACTGGTCACGATGCGTGGCCATAATGAAACTGTTTAATTAATGAAATTGTCCTCTGGTGCATGAGACGTATTCCTCTATCCTCGTGGTTTTAAATTGCGCCTTCATTGCCGACTTATTGATCACTTTCTTACTGACCAATGGCAGAGTGTGAAAATGACCATCGAGGCAATCTGTGACTGGCGTTGTCTTACGGCAACGGCGGACTTAATGGCCGAACCATGGAAGAAACTTGGGGATGACCATCTGCCAACAACGAACTACTCGATTTTTACGACGGTCATCCGCTCCATTTGGCCGAATTGTGCTGAAGTACGTAACCGCTCGACCCATGGTCAACGAGGCAATTTTTGACAGATGCTATCGGAACCGACGTTTTCGATTCGCCCGTTAATAGTTGAATTGCGTTAAGACCATCCGTTTTGTTTGAATGCTATTTAAAAACCAGAAAAGTTTGGTTTCTAGCGTTTATGGACAGATGGCGTTGAATTTCCCAACCAGCACTATGTTGAAAACACTTTGGATGAACCCTGTAGAGATGCTAGCAGTGATTGCCAACCTACAAGGGGCACAACATTTAGGGCATTCCTGTATACATGTATGCTATCAGTGATTGCCAGCCTAAAGGGGCCCTGATGAGAATTTTTAAATACAATTTGATAGAATAATTCTGTAGTCAACAGTTCGGGAATGCATTTCAACTGCTACAATGTGTTGTATTGTTAAGAGATGCACTTTACACTAAGAGATTTTCGTTTTTTTTATTTGTGGCACACCAGATGAGGATGATTTCGCCATTACGGAAATGGTGGCCCACTCTTAATTAATGACGAAGGAAAATTGGTCAACTTTTCTCATTTGTCGCTCTTTACGACGATAACACCCGTATGGGAGCTGCTACGGCGCTCCATCCACACCAGCTGCCAGCATAAAGTAAACACGTGTCGTTAAATCGATGTGTGCTGGGGTAGGGCCAATGGCGGCAGGAAGCAATGCTGCTGTAGTACAACTCCTCTCCTCCCTTTTCTCCCCCTCGGTGACTTTTTTTGTCAATTAGCACCAGAGCCGTGCTTTGACAACCGTATTGACAAGCACGGTTTTATTACGACTATGAAAAGTCACGCTCGGAAAAATAACGATTCGTTTTATTGAAAAATCATTATTTTTTGTTGGCCCGTACACACGAGGGTGTAGATGGGGTCGTTAATACGGTTTACCCCAGCACAGGTTTTGCCTATACTACTAATCTCACCTATAGTACAGGGTGACATCAAGATATAAAAATACTATAGTGACCAGGAAGTGTTTTGAATGCCCAATACATTAATCCACTTTCGATTGTGGTGAAATTGGTTTAGTTTCATTGTTTACTGGGAATTTGGTCAAATTGTTTACTGCAAATTTGTGATTCATTTGCATGTATTGTTTACCTAATGCAAGGAAACAATTGTTGCTATAGTCCAATAATATGCCAAATCAGTTAGGAAGTCAAAGGGTCAAACACTAGAATTGTGACCTTTCAAATTTCCCCATTATTAATTAATTCATCACAGTATATAAGTAATGCAATTTGGCTATCTAAATTTTAGCAGCAGTTAACAATGATTAACGCATTTTAATCTCCTGTGTTTATCACAAGATATAAAATACAGTTTTTCTTAAAATTTTACAAGAAATTTTGATGAAATACCATAATAGCATCGCTGAAATTGTTTTGAAATGGCTAACGTTTCGAACGAAGAGTGGCTAGTGGACACCCTGTATAAATTCACGTCTCGGCCAATTGAAATAGATTTCTGCGATTCGAGTACGTGCATTGTCACATTTTATTTAGCTCTTTAGATGCACGCGTACATCACTACGCAATCTTGACTTTAACAAAAAGGAAAAGAAATCCGAAAAATGTTCCATCTTATAAATAATTCAAAAATCTTAAACAAAACATAGGCGCATACATGTATAAGGCCTTCGAAGATGCTCCCTTTACATGTACACTATAGCGCCTATAGATAGGCGATGGGATAAAATATATAGCAAGCCTCGTGTACTAACGTATTTTTGCCATATTTCCTCAGAATGGCTTCATTCGGCAAAATCTCTCCGTGCGGTTTCCTTTTCAATCTTATTATGCTGACTGAAATTGTAAATGGAAAATATGGCGAAACAATGCGAAACACACTTCGTACATAAGCCTCATGCACATATACTACGTACAGCTTTTTTTCGACTTTTTTTGTTGGTCGAAATCAATATTGAGCGCTGTTTTATCACGAACCGTCATTTCGAGAAAACTTTTTTTTTTGGTGAGTAAAACACATAATTTGCATTTTTAGAGGATATTGTCCAAGTTTTCTCATGCAGCTTCATATTATGAATTCACACCCTACAAAAAGAAGACCGAGAACGAATTTTAAACTGACTTTAGGATGGCCATATGCCAAATACATCGTCTTATTTCGTCTAGGGATAAAATAGAAAATAGGACAATTTTTTACCAATGCATGAATTGGTATTTTTGTATTTGTAAAAACTAGAGCAACAATCCAGGTTCTGTTAAGATAGATGCCAAGGGGATAAAATGCGTGACCTCGCCAATTTTAAAAAAGAATAAGAAGACAGATTTATGCATGTACGAACTGGTATTTTTGCATTTGTAACCCAGATTCTAATTTGCATTTTGTCTAAGACGAAATTAAAATTGGACAATTATTTGGCATTCAGCATCTCAATTTCAGCCACGCCAAAACACACAGCCGCGTATTTGAGAATAAATAGCAATCTGCTGAAATGACGTCACTCGCACAACTAAGTATACATGTAAGTCAATTTGTACGATTGTTATTTCATCTAAGACGAAATAGCAAACGTGAATTAGTGTATTAGAAATTCGTAAACCTCGTTTACAATGGTATGATCATGCAAATGAGGTTAATTGATATTATAAATAATAAAGACTACATATATATACATTTAATAAATAATAATAGAGCGGAACATCGGTATTTGCCATCCTATCTCGCTGCATTCTGGTCCATTTAAATACAGTATAATTCGCACGAGGAGTGATTTGGAAACTAACGATTTTAGCAGAGTGTGTACATGTATAATACGGTCCTTTTAAGTGGATCTAGCGAAAAGTTTAATCGCTCTACGTTGCTTTTATGTATCCTTTCGTCCTTATAGTTGGCCTAGTGCAGTACATATAAGCGAAATATAAAAGTAGGCTCTATTCGTAGAAATTGCCACAGAAGAGCTTAAGAATTACTCCAACGTCATCAATAATAAATCTTTACAAAGCTGGCTCATGATAAACCGCTACAGTTTGCTGGGTCCCAATGGAGCGCTCGTCAAGCGGAGAAGAGCGCTATTGCGGATGGGGCCTAAACACGAAAATATGGATGTGGTCAAGGCATGGCTTTCATCCTAGCTGAAAACAGATTTTGTCAATTGTGCTTAGACAATTTAAGTAAGCTCCGGTCACGTTTTCTATTTTATCTTAGACGAAATAAAAATGTGAAAAATTATTTGTTAGATATAGATGTCGAGTGGATAATAATGATGACCTCGCCAAATTGAAAACAAATAAAACACCGATAGCATGTTTATGGATACATTTCAATCCATTGAAATTATAGCACTTTGTTCAATTACTCGTGTAAAACAAATTTAAAGCTTTGTCGGATTTTTATTTCGTCCAAGACAAAATAAAATAACTTTTGGTATCAGATCCCTCGGACACAGTCTTACAAAATTGTTTAAGACCAATTTACACTCACAGGACTTCCGTTAATCTTTGTTAAGATGAACTAAACAATGAACTATACTTACATAAGAGTTTTTGAAACATAAACTAAGCTCGATAAAAATGCGTAGATGTCTCAAGTGCATATCCCATAAGAAATCAGCGCTAAGTTTTAAACGTTTCCTCAGCAAACTGTGCAGGCTAGGCATTTTGCCTGTCATAAAAATCAAAACGAGCCTCGCATTGGGACGATGATAATAAATTTGTCGGCCCTTAATATGACATCGGAGTTAGAGAGACTAATGGATCGAAAAATGCGCCAGGATGAAGTAAAAGCAGAAGCAGAAAAGAGAGGATATTTTACAAGAAAAAGAAAATGAAATCCAAACAATATAAGATCCAAATATTTAGAGTCAGTAGAGCGAACATTTCCTATATATTCGGCAATTACATTTACAACCAAGCCCATATAAATACAAGACTAGTATATCCTCAGTCATTCCTTCCGCTTCGAGGGACTCCTTCCGGTTCCATTACTTTCGTGTCTCTTTCCTTCATCATCTAGCACGCTCATTCATTTTCAAAGGTTCTTATAGGGGTCGTGACCTCATCTTTCCTACTGCCACTTCGCTAAAATTTCGCGACCTTTGACCTCTGGTCGGTTTGTTTGGACCTTATTCTGTGTTTAAAGATCTTTTTTGCTTTTTGCACTATACATGTAGGGAATCTTTCAAATTAATGGTCCACTTAATCGGTCACTTTTCAAGTGGTCTTTAATGGTCCTAATTGACATTAGCGTTAGAATAGGTTGGTTAAGCAACGGCTATTTTATACATGGTTCATTACTCTTAATGTTGGCATTTAGAAAAGCATTATATAATGCAGACTGAGACAAAAAAATGTCCTCGACTAAATATTGATTTTCTGCATTTATAAGGGTTGAGTGTTTCGAATAATTTAATATGAAATTAATTTTCTATTAAACCTGAAATTAAAACAATGACTATAAAAGAAATGATTAGGAGTCGAGTATTGCGAAATGAAAATAATTCCAGACGCGTTTATTCATTTCCTGTTTCATTTAGATTTCATTAAATGCCATTTTTATTATTTTAATTAAACGATACAGGGTGCCCACAAAGCTCATGTTTAGCATCATGCTATACGTGAACCTGACGTTTCCCTTTTCTCTGCAAATTCCATGTCCATCCGAATACAAGGTCTATCCCAGATGTATCCAATTTCCACGGCATTTCCAGGTTTTCCAAGTTTGTGGAAACCCTGCATTACGCATCTTTTCATTTGAATTTAAAAGGATTCGCATCTTTAACACTCGACAATATAGCATGGAAAGCTGTTTTGTTGGCGAAATAATGCAATAATTTCATCGCGACTAATATTTCATTTAGTAAGCGGCCCGAATTGTAAGCCAGGATTAAAACGGTTATAAAAGGAGGCATTTTAGTCGCTGTTTTAACTGTATATAAAAGCGTATTTATTTGGTCGTATAGACGTACGTTGGAGCAATGCATGGAGACGCATATATAATCTGATTAGACCGAGAGTTAATCAGTTTTTCTACGTATGATCTTTTTTTGAATAAGTGCAGAATGACAAAATATCCGCAATATCTGTTTCGCCTGGATGCACCGCACCCTCCTTCGCATTTTCAATGAAAACGAGACGAGATTTCGACTTAATTATTTATTGGCTTGGCATTAGGCATAATTCTTTTGACATTTTGCTTCGCTTCGTTCGAATAATCCGCGCCAAAGCTCCTAATGAGATCAAAAGATATTTTTAAAAGCGTATTTCACCTTTTGTTTTCGACCGACGAGGGAGGTTGGGTTTTAAATAGAAAGGGCCGCCTGGGAAAACGAGGGACTCCGTAGAGAGTCCCAATATGACGTCATACGACTCAATGACTTGGGCGCAAGGGGAAAATGCACTCACCCAACTCTGAAAACTTAAAATGAATAGCGTTTGGTGAAATTTTGTTTCGTCCATCCTGTATAGTGTATAGCATCACGATGTCCTTAACCTTAATGGTATAGGGAGCCATCCCCCCCCAAAGACTCAGGGATGGGGGTCCGCTTCAAGATGTGGTACCATGTCAGAATGTCATGACATTTTGTGAGAACTTTCATTAAATTTTGAGCTTTTAACTTTTTGCAAAAATGGCACTTTCACCTTTAATACAAGGGCGTCAAGGGTCCATTAAAAATTCGACCCTTTCCAAGGAGGCCATTCAAAGATCCTGGACTTTGAACTTTTCGGGATTTGAGCGCAATGTCAATGATACTTTTTGAGAAATTTCCTGTAATATATGGCCATTCAAAGCCGGCCTTTGCTCTTCAGGATGAGGATGCCACGTTCTTGTATATCAGGAGTTCATTAAATTTATTGAAATTAGTGAGAAATTTTATGAAATATAAGGTTAACTTCCGGTAAACAATGGTAGTTTCACATTGAATATAATGGAGTCAAGTGTCCTAACTGATAATGCAAAAGAGGTCAATCCAAAGATTTTGACCATAGGCTCTTCAGAACGAGGACGTCATGTTCTGGTACATGTAAATCAGAAATATAAAAAAATAGATATTTAATATAGTAAACTTCCTGCAAATAATGGTAACAACAAGGGGGTCAAGGAGTCAAAAGTGATAATAACACCTATTCCAAAGATATGAGAAACCATGACAAATTTGCCACATATACATTAACCCTATTGGTGGACGTGGGCCCACCATCCTAGAACCTTAATTTTCGTCGCAGCCTGTAATACCAGGTATACCTTCCCTGTGCCACGCGAGTAGACCGGTTCGCGGTGGGTCGGCGCATGCGCGAGGCGAACGTTCGATGGCGACGCGCGCCTCTCGTCATTGGTCGAACGTCGGATGTGGAGCGAGCAACGCGTTTCGCACGGCCAAAAACAGCACACGCTTTGACTTGGACTCTGACGAACTCTTCTTGCACTTCTTCATTCCCAGCAGCTTCGGAAGCTTAAAAAAAAAATAACCTCCTGCTTGTTTCCAGTTTCGCGACTACTTTTTTCCCTCATCTCTCTCTAGTCGTTATTATTATGCATTTATTATATCCGTATCGACCGAACAACGCGTTGGAAACGAGCCGACTTTCGAAGCATGTGCCTCGGATGGAATAACAGCGCGTGACCGGAATTCCATCGGATTCCTAGCTCGTGTTTTCGTACATCGAACTTGCATGCACGTGCCACGAGACGCTCTATTTGTAATATTTGAAAATTTGAATTGTTCAAATATTTTGCAAGTTTGAAGTTTGAAGGATGGTTTTTCGAGGAATTATTGTTATTACGTAAACGTATACGCCACTTTTGGGCTCTTCGGACTCTGGAGTTTAAACGTTTCATCAAGATTCCATCCCTGGCTAGCTCGAGCACCATGCGGCTGTTTCGCCGGGGTTCGGTGCAGTTGGCGCTGCTGTTTTTAAGCCTGTCCAGCATCGTATTTTACGTGTATTACGCCAAATTTTATCTCCCTACCAACACCCTCGACGATAGCATGAACGGTAACGGTATGGCTGACGATCCCGATCCGGTGCCCTTACTGCCCGGACTTGCCAGGGTGTCCGACCCTGCTGATCCCCTGGCGGCCAATCTCAGCCTTTTGGATATGTCCTGGAAGAAGGAACTGATATCGAATGGCCAGTGTCCGGTTTTGAAAAAGACGAAGGCGGACATCGATACGGTGGAGATGTATCGTACATTGAATTTCAACCCACGCTACAAAGAGTACTGGAACGAGAATTTTGAAAGACGCTACTTGAAGCGTAGGGAAAGTTGGCACAAATTGCCGTTGAAGGTAAGCCTCTCCCCCTTCAAATTAAACGTAAATTAATGTTAATTACTCGGCTAATTGAGACCCACCTGCATAATTTATGCACTGTGCTGTGCTCTATAGCTGCACCTATGCGTATCTTTTTTTACCCCTGTTTTATGCTATAGTTTCCTGGTTGCGATTGTTTGGTGCGTGCGTTTGTTGATATTGAGAACTAACCTTCACCTGCTCGTTTCATGACAGTAACAACAACTAAAAAAAATAGGAAATTGGCCTATGAAGGACATCGAGATACACGGTACATGTACATGTAATTATTTGTCGCAAACTGGACGGTGGACAATGTAGGCTCTAAACGATTTCTTGTGTATTGAGGGGAAGTTTGTACCTGTAAAGAGGTGCATGCTCAATTTTATTTATAGTCACGGAACCTGATTTTATGTAGGCCTACATCATTATTCAGACCCTTAAATATTTTAGCATAGTATACAAGTGTATAAAGGTCTACAATCAATGTAGCCTATAGTGTACATTTTTTCACAGAATTCCTTACATGTAATCACGACGCCCTTTAGCTTTTGGGAACACGTGGTCTCATGATATGCATGAGAAATGTCATTCCCAACATGTGTTTACAATGTTACTTTTTTTTTTCGTTGCATTCTGCCTTACTTTTACATGAACGATCCACATTGAGCTCAAGGCCCTTTCAGGTTACATCCATATGTAAAACAGCAACCAAAATTTGATTTTATTAGATTAGCTAATGAGATTGACCGGATACGGTTTCTGAAATGTCATACCTGATAACTTGATGCAAGTGCGTGATGTAGGCTTGAGGCCAAATTTAAGGGAATTTATTGTTTCCCCGCCAATGTTAATCAACTCGAAAGCAAGACATACATGTTTGTAAGCGCTTTTCTCCACGTACTTTCTTGGCGAAGAAGAAGTATTAAGATTTTCCAACGGGAATAAGTTTCAAAATTAACCTATGGGAAGTGCATGAAATACATGTATAAATCTCGGCGCTATTTTCTAAAAATTCCAGAGTTGCTCAGCACAGGAGTTTGATTCCAAGGAGGTGGAGTTTTTGGATACCTTAATTCATGAGTGACAGTAATATCTGGCAAGAATTTGTGCTTCTGTCAATGCAATGGGGACCGGATTTCGGCTCCCTGAACACGTGCTTAGGTCAATTTTTAATTGAACATTCGGCCTAATAAGCCACGGCTTCAATTAAAATTTGATCGTGACTGTGGGGAAGGCTTTAGAAAACAATCGCGGAAATGAAGGGAAGGCGGTAGCCTGAATCGATAGGTCAAGCGTGGTCAAAGAGACTAAGTCAATGGCACTTTTCATGGAAGAGCTAGCTAGGACGATGGCATCGCGCAGATTTACCTTTAATTGCACGTTTTTATATCAACGGATTTAGACCTCCATACATGCAGTATAAAGTTCCAGGGCTGAGACATGCAGGATCGTTGTTGCAAGTGGATAGAGAAAGAACGTATATGTTGGCACTGAAATTCAGGCTTCTGAATGTCCAATTATGGCTTCAATGAACGAGCTTTAATTCCTAATTGCAGTGAAACCTAATTCGAAAATCAATAATTACGACTATATCAATCCGTATATAGCTAAGGGCAAGTTTCTTGTTTTCTCGTGAGCATAATGTTTTTAGATATTGTATTAGACCGCGTTGTTGAAGCTAATTAGATTAGTGGTAATGCTATATATCCCTGGATTTTAACCAGGGTGGTCTAACACTTACCCCCGCCCACCCCCAAACTTTTTTTTCACGATCTCGTACATTATTTCAATTTACGACATGTATTTAATATAGGCCCATATTAATTACTTAACAACAATGATTTAAAGATCGAGAAGGAAAATTCATTTTATGATATTGGAATTTAATCCAGTATTGCCCACAAGTACTGTGGTCAAGTACTCTTGTCTGTGCCTTTGATTGTTTAAGTGCTTTTACGGCCCTCGGTTATGAAAAGTGAAATAATCCTGCATGCTCTAATGGCAACATACGCTTTGTGATATATATAATTGACACTAATATTATGTCATTGCATAGATAGTTTTTAAACATTGTTAATATGTTATATTGGATGCTCTGGAGGGTATATCCCTTTGAGTGTAGTAACCGCAGGGACGTATAGAGTTCGGTCTTGGAGATTTCTTGTTCACCATGGGACAGGACAAAGGACTGCATGGCTTACCTGAAGAACATCTTTCATATAATGGCCTTTTAGTCTACACGTTGTTCTAGTGTTTTGTGCTGAAGAGTCGCCCCATTTCCTTGAACAGAAGGTATCTGCCAATGGAATTGTCATATATAACTTCCCTTGCTGATATGAAATTTTGTGCCATAAGGTGCTTTTGTCATTGAATTGACTGCCTGCTAGGGATAGTAGACGCAACGCTGAAGAATGTCGGTGTGACGTCATTTCGGAGGGGTCCATGGTGCGTGTGACGTGCCGCTGTGTGGAGCTGACGGCTTGCATGAAGAGGCACGCGATCGGCCATATTTCTAAAGGGTTCTCCCCGAGGATTTCACTTTAATTAGTTTAAAGTGGTGCTGGTTCGAAGCCATACGAAAGCCCCTATAGCATATTCTAGGCAAAATGTTGCTGGAGCGGAGGAGCGCCGACCGCAAAACCGCGAAAACCAGCACGCACGCACACAATTAAGCCATATATGCATCGAGCGGTTAATGTGTTTCATATTTCTTTTAGAAGAGAAAATAATGTCATATGCAAAGAAAATCTTTGAAGACCATAAAGGCCCTTGCGTGCGTGGTATTGGCTTTTTCAAGTTTCTTTGATTTGAAAGAGAGCTAAACTAGAACTCAGATGACTGAATATTGTTGGGGGTTGTTTTGCGGGTGACAGGTGCTATTTTTGTTTCATATCGTGTGGTACTCTGGTGTACCTCTGTATACCCAGCATAAGACTGCAATCTATCTCATGCTTTTCAGTTGGTCATCTATATTCTATATAGTGAAGGTTCTTACACTCTATTCACACCGACCAAATCAAGTGCACTGATGTAGATCAAGTCTTGATCGAGTTCGCGCGAATCCAAT
>JAQGCC010001015.1:0-27629 GCA_034698905.1 Xestoiulus laeticollis | reverse complement strand
ACCCCCTCACAGCAACCCTCACCTTTGCCTCCTGTCCTCCAACCACAATTCATTACCACACAACCACCTTTCATGTCCCAAAAGCTACCCCCATTATTCCACCCCACAACTCGACCACCTCTGAAGTTTCCTCCTTTCTTAAGACCACCCCCAACACCATTTCCGACACAACCTCCCCCTTCAAGATCACCACCAAACCCAATACAAGCATCACCTCCTAAACCTCTTCCGCCTGCACCAACAAGGTTACCATCCTCTCCTGTCGTTTTACCCCAGTCTCCTCAAACATCCTCCAAGACACCCTTGCAAGAACCAGAATGGGCAGGTGACCCAACCTTGCATGCCTTCCACCAATTTCACTTTGAAAAGCTCAAAAGAAACAGAGTTCCAATCCGAACTAATGTTCCAATTCCATCCAAAAGTGCTCCTGCACAAGCACCACCAACATCAACTCCACAACCTCCAATTTCACAAAATATATTTGCTCCCTTCTTACAAGAATTGCTCAGACAGCCTGCACCACTTCCGCAAACTCCCATTGCTCAAACACCTGCACCACTTCCGCAAACTCCCATTGCTCAAACACCTGCACCAACACCTCAACCCTTTATCCCAATTAAACCTTCACCTACACCGCAACCCTTCATTCCATTCCAACTTGCGCTAACTCCGCAACCCTTCATTCCAATTCAGCATGCACAAGCTCCACAATCCTTTATTCCAATTAAACCTGCCCCATCTCCTCAGCCATCCATTCCAATAAAACCTGCACCACCACAACCATCCATTTCCACAAACCCTCCCAATGCTGCCCCAGTCCAGCCATCATCTACACCACAACCAACTCTTCATCAGCATCCAGCAAGACTTACAGCAGTGATACCGGTGCACTCCATGCCTACATGGCAGATGGGTACCACATTCCATTCACCACCCCCTCAACCCCCTCCTGCTCAGGTAGTACATCATTCCCAACCCACTGCGCCTGTAACATCAGCTCCAAACAAATCAGCATTGCTCCCAATACCTTCACCGCCATGGCATCCACCTCCCATTCTTCCAATGTCTGTTTCACAACCTTCTACTCCATCTAGAATATTTTTTGTGCATCATGCTCAGTGGTCACCACCCAAACAACTGACTGCTCCTCCTCAACCTTCTTTTCCTCCACAACCAGTGCCACAGCTCCAACCCTCTCTTCTTCCGCAGCACAAACCCTCTCCTCCTCAACAAGTGCCGCATCGCCAACCCTCTCTTCCTCCCCAACAAGTGCATCATCCCCAACAGCCCCAACCCTTTTTTCCTCAGCAACCAGCGTCAAAGCCCCAACACTCTCCTCAGCCACAGCATGCACCTAACTTATCCAAACCACCAGCCTTGTTCCCCATTGCACCTACAACTGGAAAACCCCTTCCGAAAAAGGAACTTGCTGCCATTCCTTTTCCTCATCCCTCCAACACCGTAACCGCAGCACCAGCACGCAGACCCCAAACTGAAAGCCAAGGTACTCTAGCACCCTTAGCGGCAAAAACACCGGCACGGCCTATAGTGAACACAGCATTCCACACGTTCCAAACCTCTGGGATACTTCCTGTTTTCGTTGTAGCCAGTCCACGACCACAGCCAGCCACTATGGCTCCCCCGCCTCAACAAGTTCATCGCATCACCACAGAGAAACCAGCAGTGCCACTCCATAAGCCAGCTGCCATTCCGAAACAACCAGCTGGGAAAACAGAATGGAGTGGTCAATCCGCAACCCACGCCTTTCATCAATTTCACTTCCAGCCTCTGAAGCGCTGGCCTCTCGGGCCAGGTCATGCTCCGAAACCAGCAATTGCACAGGCATCCCCTCCGATGGTTTCTGCACCTACTCAAAAACCCGCTCCGGCTCCACAATCCATTCCAAAGTACCAGATCGTCACAGCACTTTTGTCACAAAACCATCACCAGATGGCATCTGTTGGCAATGCTCCAGCCTCGGCAGGACAAACGGTGCCCTTAACTTCCGCAAGTAAACCACAGTTTCCATTGACGGTACCAACTGGAAGACCGTCGAGGTTTTTTGTCGCTGTTCCAGTCTACAACGTTGTTCCTTATCAATCCACGCCCATGCCAAAAATCCCGGAAAGTGCTAATGCCAAGAACCAACCACAAACAGGACAAGTTCATCAGACACAGTGGACTACCGTGCATGCATGGCCCGTGGGACCGATTGCGCCAAACGCAAGACCTTATACACATACAGCCCAAACTCCCTCTCCTGGAAATAAGAAAGACAAGGAAGAGGAGGATAATGGGAAAGAGAAGGAAGAGGAGGATAATGGGAAAGAGAAAGAAGAGGAGGAAGAAGAAGAGGAAGATAACGAGAAAAAGAAAGAAGAGGAAGATAACGAGAAAGAAAACCCGAAGGAAGAAGACAACGAAAAAGTCAAGGAAGAGGAAGATGAAGAGAATGAGGAGGAAGAAGATACAGATAACAAAGACAAAGATAAGCACAAACTTGGCGACGATGGGGAAGACGAGAAGAACGAGTACACAAATACGTACATTCAAGAACAGGGCCAAAAGGAAAGACCGCAACCCATTCCAACATTCCGTTACGAGCCTAATCGACAGGAGCATTACCACAAAGCATACAACTCGAGACCAAATTACCATTATGTGCCTCAATACGTACCAATCCAGCGACCAGCCCAGCAATTTTCGTTTTTTTCAGGACCTTCGTTTCCACATCACGTCCGCCCGGCAATGCCAGCTGTAAAAGGCAAGGAAAACGCCGCAGACAAAAAATCTCTAACTTGGGCCCCTGAACCTACAAGCAAATCTAACAGCCCTGAACCCGCTTCTGAACCAAAACTAAATAACGGTTGGAAAGGAGATTCCTCACAGCACGCTTTCCATCACTTTCATTATGAAACTCGAAAAAGGATCGCTAACATCTTACGGTCACCTGATTCGAGGAACTATTAATTTATTTCGGTGACCTCGTAAGGGTGCCTAACTTGGCTTACGGCATGTGCCAAAAGCCAAACTGTGCCAACTGAGGAAATTACCAGCTAGATGTTAAAGACTGCTCTTATGGCTGAAGTGCAATACATAAAATATAATTTGCGCCCCCAACAATATTACGTGTCCCATCTTTTGAATCTATTGAAGGTGGATAAGTTGTAGGGTGCATATATTTGCAGTACTCAGTATGGTGAATCTTTCTGGACATTTTTTAGCCACTCTGCAATGTAATATATTTTTATGGTAACTGCAGATCACAGAACAAAATGTAGGCTGACAAGATGAATGCGAATCTCACAATTTTAAATAAAAACCTGTAACAAATTATTAATGACCAGCGGCAATACCTTTTTGTTGCATTGCATGCGATTGAAAAGCTATTGGAATGTTTGTATATGTAAATGTGGTTGTAGCACTACGCTTCATTGTAATTTGGACAATGTAAAAATGTTCTACTTATAAATAAAAACACTTTTAATTACATATGGTGCTATTATCATTGCGTTCACAATGACAACATGTACATCAATTCTGATTGTGGTTCGAAGGCAATATATCAACATTTCACACAGGAAAGACCCTCCCAAACGTTTCAACAAATAATCAAATAATCCAGTATCTCATGATAAAAAAAGAAATAAATTACATTCCCGCATTAAGATTCAGCACCCATTATATGGTCTGAGTGACATACGATTCTTAAACATTGTGTTTTCAATACGACCATTTAGGGACTTAAAGGTAGGAGCCTTCTCCAAAACCCACACTTATTATATAATCATGTTGCTGCAGACTAAGATCATTTAACTCATAGAGATAACACTGTCAATTCTAAAAAATTACAGCCATCTAATTAACCATTTTTAATTAATAACTCACCATGATCTATAACACTTTGTGCCCGCATATTTGCTTCTCCAGCTCTTTTAGGTAGTCTTCGTACTGCAATCGGTGCTGCTTGAAGACAAATTTTTGAAAGACTAAAAAAACAAAATTAAACATCTTCAGTCAATATTTTATCATCATGCATTGCATAAGCTGCCAAGAGCACCACTCGGGTCAGGGAAAACTTGGGAAAAAATGATTCAATCATCGAGTTATGCTTAAATCCTTGAACTCGGGAGACCCGCGTTCGAACACCGGTCGGCTACCCTTGTTGTGGTTTCTCACAACCTCCCTTAATCGCCCATATAGGCGGATGCCGAGAATGTGCCCCAAAAAGCGGCCACGACCGTATTCTCTTTCCCTTAAAAATCTGGCACTTTGCCCCCTGCCACATAGCATGTTACATGCTGACTGCAGGGTAACGAATTGAATTGAATTTACCTTTTATCCGATTGAAAATATCAGGATTATTGCAGAAAGAGGAAAAGGCAACCACCAAGACCTCTATATCGCGGTCTTTAGAGTATTGCTTAATGGCCATTTTAAATTCATCGTATTGTTCAGGCGTGGTGTATTTCTTTACCTGAAAGTGAAGAAATATACTGATGAAAAACAAGTTTCTACTAATAAACATTCAAGCCGTTTACACTTACGTCGAGCAAAAAATTACACAATTCCCGCTTTTGCGTACTTCCACGTTCGCTCTCATTGGCCGACCCTGAAGGGACGGGATCTGGCGGCATAGCACAGCTTGCGCCAAGATCCCTCAGTTTTTTTTCGAATGCTTCTCTGGGCTTAAGTACGTTGTACTTTCTCTTCTTTGTAATAACGGGCGTCACATCTTGGCAGGCGTTTACCTTTTTAATCAAATGCAACAAATTAACAAATGGCAAACAAACAAAAATAGGTTATCAAGACAAGTTAAAAATTGTCGAACCCCATCTAAGAGTTCAATCTCCGGTTGCAGAGTAGATTTGGAGGTTGTCGCGTCCTGGCTTTGCTGGCTAGCGTGTTCATCGAGGGCTCCGAATAAATCCCGGGCTTGTGGAGGTTGTTTGACAGGATTGCCGCTAACTATACGCAAAATAATAACGTTTAATAGGTCGGCATTTTAAGTGTTTTTAATAAAATGGTATCCCAACTTACACTTTGCAACATCCCGCATGTGTACTTTTAACCATTCAAAGGTTCCTCTTGTCGGCTGTTTATCCCTAGGGTCCATCATCAAAGGAATGTTCTGCCTGCATGAAAGAAAAATCCAATTTTAGAATTATTGTGTCACGATTCAAGTGACCAGAACTGAAAGTACTTAGTACCTGTCAACTTCGCTCGGAGAAGATACCGTCAATGCCTTTCGTAGATCAATTCTCGTTGACTCGCCTAAACCAGGATTAATCTGCGAGTTGGACGATCTAATATCTTTGAAAAATTGGCTCAAGCTTTTTATGGATGCCCCAAAGTTTGGCGGACTCTGAATATGGGGCCTAAGCCATGCAGAAAGTTGCGATTGAAACCTCTTTTCTCCAAACCTAAAAACACGAATCACGATTACTTGAGATCCGCAAAATTAAAGATTTCTCCGTACTCTGGACAATTTTTTAATATTACGAGGCCGTTCGGAAAGTAACAATAGTCGCTAGAAATGCGAAACCCACATAGATATGCATTTATAATAATGCAAATATTATAACTACAGCTTTCCACTACTTTTTAACATAGTCGCCGATTTTGATATTCTTCATAGTCTTCGACACATACTGCAACATTTGTTTTGGATTGCACGTACTGTGATGCACACCCTATTCAATCGTAATGTTTGGTTTGTATCCAGCACACAATACATTGAAACCTGTGAATAAGGGCCCTCCATATAGCGTACTATCTGGAAGTAGCGCACCCTAACAGTCGGCACGGATAGATTTTATAGAACAATTTTTTTTATAGCGTATTACCTACAAAACGGACTTGCACACTGGGACAGAATCACGATTTTACCTGTGAAGAGCGTACGCCAAAGCATTTCTTTTGGTTTTGTTTTTGTTAAAATACATTAAAAATGTAACATATTAATTTGTGCATCTTAATTCTGTTAATATCTGATTATTTTTATGTACAATTTTGCACGTAGTATACATGTACACATACTTGTTTACCATTGTTCACATGTATGCCCGTGGGCGTGTGGTCATCACTTTAGCTGAACATTCATATAGCATATCCCTCCAAATTGCACACCCCATGGTTTGGTCCCAAGTGAGTACGATATTCACAGGTTTCACTGTACACGATAAACGCTTACCGCGGAATGATTTTTAAACCAAAGAAATCTTATCGAATCACACACTTCTCATTTGGCGGGATTTTTTATTGCGACACTCAGTTTTCGAAGTTAAAATGTGCGGCTGAGTGATACTTTCTGTTTTCTTTAGCATTGGTTGCATGCAAGTATTCTATAATTAGAACATGCTTTAATTGACGCATGCTACAGAGTTCCATTTTGGGTAATTTTGAATTTGAAAAATATCTTCATAAAGAGATTTGATTTTAACCAAGTAGGTTGTAATAAATTCTTCAATTCACAAAAAATAATAATAAATTAAGTTTTAAACAACTGCATGGCAGATCAACACTTTCACTAGACCAGCTGGACAGAATATGCGTCCAAGTGCACTATGCTAGAACAGAGGTTACTTATTGAACC
This sequence comes from Xestoiulus laeticollis, assembly GCA_034698905.1. NCBI lineage: Eukaryota > Metazoa > Arthropoda > Diplopoda > Julida > Julidae > Xestoiulus > Xestoiulus laeticollis. The sequence continues at coordinate 21,034 of JAQGCC010001015.1, read as the reverse complement.
TACCTCGTACAACTACAGTGGCTCAGCGTGAAAATCTTACACCTATATACCCCACATGGTATGCATTTTCAATTTGTGGAACATTTTGAATCATTTCAGGAATTTGCCTGATGGATTTTCCATCCTAATGATGGACAATGACCAATTTGTGTTCTTTCCATGTAGTATGGGCTCCCATGACAAAAATACATAGTTTTCCTTGATAAACACACAAAATGGAAAGAAAATGAAATTCAAAATCTTATTTAAACAATAATGAATTATCTGCATGTTCAAATGTCTCAGAATTCCATGAAATTGTGAGTGTATGATTTTCACTAACACTTTTACATTGCTTTCCTGTTTGATTTTCATTTTGTGTATTTATCTGTGTTATTTAGAAGTTATTTTCTGTGTTGACGTTTGTTTTTTGCTCTTTAATATGCAATTAATCACATATTAACAAAAAAATTCCATTTAAAATTATTTTTCCTCATTAAACTTTGAAAATGAAATGCATACAATGTTGGGATATTCACATTCACACTTCCGAACAAACGCAAAATCGTCACCTGCTATCGCATAGAAGGATGGCTCCATAATCATCCTTGTGCCTGATGACTCGACCAATGGCTTGATTTACAGCTCGTGATGCCTCCAAACTGTACCACGTCTGGCCACCCGACCCCATTTTGGTTTGCTTCACCTGTTCGTTGAGGTATTCCATCTTGAGTTCGACTTTTGGATCCTTCCATGGCGGGAACGGCAATCCTGTCACGATCACAGCACGTCCATTGTGGTCAGCAAAATCCAATCCTTCGCTAACCTTGTGTAAATAAAAGTAAATAATTGATTGGCAATTAAATAGTGATTCTAAATAAACCTCGACTGCTTAACCACTTCGATATAAAATAACTGCACCTCTATGTTGCTGAAAAAGGCGATATTCTTACCTTACCTCTGCAAACTGCCAAGAACGCTGCCCCATGGCCGCTCTTGTCTTGATTTGCATTGTAAAAATCTGTAATCGACTCCTGAAAATCTTTTTTAATTTTCGACTCTAGGTAAAGTGTCTTGTGCTTCGCAATTGAGCTCCAAATATTCGACTGTTCCCAGGCTCGCTGGCACTCGTTCATTACGGTGTAAGAAGGAAAAAAGACCAAAAGTCCTTCAGGTACTACGCGAGAAAAATTCACGATGGTGCTCCCGAGAGCTGAAATATATTTTGCGTTAGATCTAAAAAAACAAAAAAACTAAATTACGCAAACTTCGAGGCAACGATTACACAAATATCAATCCGAACAGAGTGGTAAAGTAAAGACGGTAATTACCGATTTTGAAAAGAGGAATTTAGAGTGGTACCATCGGGCCCTGCCGAAATGACTCCGACCCACAACTGCTTCTTGCCAATGATGTGAGGGTTTTCCAACCGAATTGGTAGAGGAATTTGAAGCTCGTGGGTGAAGGTGTCGAGGGGGGACAGGGTGCCACTAGTGAGCAAGATACACCTGGGAGCATCCTCCAACAAATTCTGCATGCTGAACAGAAACAAAAAATTATAAATGGAAGCTGCTTCAGAAGATTCCTAAGATTTGTCTGAATTTTATTACGTTTAGAACCTTAACTTCTTGTTACATACCCAACTCCAGGATTAAAACACCAATAACTCAGTGTCCGGGCCTGCTTCAAAGATTTGGTTGTGCTAGTCCAAAGGTCGTTGCGATTAGAGTTCTTTTGTTCCGATAAGCCAATGTGCACCTGAAGAAATTGAATGGTGTAAATGAAAACTTGAAAGCAAACTACAATCGGTTGCACCGTTTAAATGATTAGGTTTTTCTATTTCATTCCCAGGGTTTAACAAAACTATTATTATTGACGTATCTATGAGATTTTGTCGAGGCGTGCTCCACCCGCAAGGTCATCGAGACCAGCCGATAAGTCTTGAATAAACTGCGTATTTCCAAATTATCCCAAAAATGAACATGTAACAGGGTCGATATGGCCAACATTGATGGGGAAGACCAATAGCCACTAGGAATTTCGAGGGGTAACATTGGGCCCTGTCTAAATAAAAACAACCACACGACCGTCGTGGTGGTGCACAACATTCCGCGGGTCAAGTATTTATTTCAAACCAAATCAGCATTTCGTTGAATTCCGGATGGCGTGAATTTTTGAAAATCAAAACACTGATTTTAGGAATTCATTCCTATGCTTGTTCTCCCATGCTTCACGCTGTATTTACCCTTACTATTTAAAAACAAAACTCAAAATTCTAAATTTGAAATTTTTACAAAAATACTTAGAATACCACATTTAAGCGAGTAATCTCCCCACCCCAATTTCTTTGCAAATATTTCTTCGAGCATCTTCGGGTGGGGATGTTATATGAAACATTTATGATTACATTAACAATGTCGAAAAAGCACAGATCGAATCAGAAATATGGACCCTGACCTTGTACGATGCCGCCGCTTTGTAACAGGACAAGTTGTTTGACTTATCCAAGCAGAAAATGGTCTTGATCAAGTCCGAAAACTTCTGTAGCCCAAGGAAACGCTTAGCGGCCGGGTTCATGCCGCTGCCAGATGCGTACATCAACAACTTTTCCAGCAAATCTAAAATGACGTCCTTCTTGTCAACAGTCAGTTCAACCTTGGCGAGGAACTCGAAGATGTACTGCCCCGGAAACGTGGCATTGTTGCTGCTCCCCAAGGGAACTTTGTCCAGCTCCGTTTCCAGCTCGCAGAACAAAGTTTTCAAAATGACCACATCGTTGAGGGTAAAATTGATGTTTGCTCCTCGGTCTAAATTCGTCATGTCAAAGCTCTGTCCCTTTGACGATTCAATATAAGCCAACTCTTCCATGACCTGGCTCACTTCCGATATACAGAAGGCCACATCTCTAGAAGACAGTTCGAAAGAAACGCTATCTTCGCATATTTTTTCAACATTGTGCGCCTCGTCAAATATCACAATATTTCCGCTCAGGTCAATGCCATGGGCTTTCCTTGCCGTGGCGTCCAAGAGGTAATTGTAAGGCATGAAGATGATATCCGCATCCTGTTTCAGATTTCTGGATAAGTAATATGGACAGCATCTGTAAATAGAGAGAACAGGTGTTCTGCATATTCAATGGAGACGAATATCGCATAATATGAGGGCCGCTTGGAAATTACCGACAAGGTTGGTTTAGTGGTTATGCTTAGCTCCTTAAACTCGGGAGACCCGGGTTCGAACCCCGGTAGGCTATCCTGGTTGTGTTTTTTTGTGGTTTCCCACAACCTCCCTTAATCGCCCATAAAGGCGGATGCCGGGATAGTGTCCCAAAAAGCGGCCACGACCGTATTCTATTCCCCTTAAAAATCTGGCACTTTGCCCCCTGCCACATGCCATATTACATGCTGACTGCAGGGTAACGATTGAATTGAAATTAACCTCCGTTCTTATGTAGCGCAAGGAGTAATGCGTACTTACTTGTTCGAATTTCCCATTTGCACGAGATCTTCAATGTCCACCACGGTGGCTTTACCACACCTCAGAACCGACAAGGCTGCCTCCATCCCATTGTGATAGTGGCACGTGCGCGCGTTGACCTTCGCTCGACATTGGTGGATTTTGGAGGTGGTGTTTGTTTCTTTGGAAACTTCCGGATGAATGCACAACTGATCCCGTGACCCCACGACTGTTGCCTTTACGCTGCGAGCAAAAACAGAAAATCGGTCATGTAATTTCAAATTTGAATTGGACGGAAATCCGGCGCATCCTTACTGTTTATAATTAGAACGTTTTAATTCCTGAACGGCTTGCGACAGTTGGGTATGTGTTCGCGACGAATATATAATTTTAGGAACCACTGAAATGAAATAAAACGGCATTAAACTATCGAGCTGACAATCAAAACATCCTCAACCATTCCAAAGCTTACCAATATTATTCGCATCGCCCCAGCCAATTCCCGTGCTTGTTTGCAAATCGTCAAGCAGGTTGGAAAATTCCACAGAACCATTCTCTTTTATCATAAACGCTTGTTGTTGCGCTTTGCGTGTTTCAAGCCAGGCTAACGTAGAACACAGAAGGCAAAGGGTTTTCCCTGTACCGGTGGGACTTTCGAGGACGGCATTTTTGGCCTAGACATTAGCGAATACGATGAAATACGAGTAAAGAAAATAAAAAACATCAAACGGCACAATGCTTACGGTTTGGAGTGCTTGGAGCACTTTTTCCATATATTTTTTCTGTACATCGTAAGGTTCAAATGGGAAATCAATGTTGATTCCAGAAATTAGCACTTGAGGCATTATTACCCCTTGTCTATAAAGTTGATGCCAGTATGCATTGACAGGTCACCTAAAATGAAAAAAAAATGAGGGCGTTTAATAACAGTTTCATCGATTTTGTTTTTAATTTTTTATCTTATCGAGTATATCAAGCTACACCGCATTATCAATTGACATTCACCATCAAGATCATAAAAATCCCTCGAAACCTAGTTATATTAAATTCTAGTACCAATTTCTGAATAATTCTAAGGACTGTAAATGCCGGGAAATAATATTATTCATAAGCTTTTCATTTTGATTTTATTTCAGTGATTAACAACAATATGAAACATAACATTGATATAATAACAATATGAAACATAACATTGATATAATAACACTATTTAAAATTTGTGTGATAAAGGTCATTTAGCAAGATTGCACAAAGAACAGATGTAAAACACGGTTAAGTAAAGTTAAATACACATTTTTAATAAATAGAATTTTGCCAAACTTAAGACTACATATACATGTAGGTAAGGTTTTAAAAGATTAATCCGAGAACAGGTATCCCAGCCACTTTTAGGGTTAAAAATATAGGAATTATAGGACATTTTCTTCGAAAATTAGGAATTACAGCACAGGATGGCAAACATTTTTCCATATTCAATATTTAGGACTTTTTAAGACTTTTTTTAGATTAAATTTTAGGATTTTTTAAAAGTTAAAGGCGACTTTTTAAATGTATACTATAGAATTTTATTTTTAATTCGCAACTTTTGAAAAATAATTTTTACAATAATTATGCAAATATTCAAAGGGAATATTTAGGACTTTTTTAGGATTATTTAGGACTTTTAGGATTATATATGACTTTTAGGATTATATATGACTTTTAGGAATATTTAGAACTGTTTTAGAGCTTTCAGGACGTAATTGTTTGTCACCCTGGTTATTACAATCCTGTACAAAAGTTAATGAAAATATAAGAAATATAGGACAATATAGAACGACAATATAGAACAATATAGGAAATATAGGACGGCTGGGATACCTGATTAGCGTAATGTATTTATCCAAAAAAAATATTGTCATATTAGACTTGTGTAAAAATAGATCTGTGGATTGAAAATTAAATTAAAAAATGTGAAAAACATTTGGAATTTTTTTCTTGTAATTTAATTTTTATATAGGCTACTGAAAATTTTTACATAATACATATAATAATTCATAAAATAAAGTTGTACTGTACGAAATCTTATTATAATTTCCAAACAAAGCAACTTGATGCAATCAATCATCATATTAATCTCCGAATTTAACAAATAATCAATTTGGGGAAAATCAGCAACAAATTAGTGTGAAATATGCACAAATTATAGTTAAATTAAAATAAATTTGCATGGAATAAACAATGACAAATCAGAGAAGCAATTGGCATTTCAAACGATGCAAATCGACTGGCAGCATCGAAAAATCGTGCACGCATATTTTTTTAAAGTCAACAATGTTTATGATGAAAATTTAAATATTTGTAATTATGATTTTTTTACAATATTCAAAGTGCCTCCAAGCAGGCATTTAATTTGCTCGTACTTAAGCTTTATCACACGTATGTTGCTTCCAGAATGCACCCTTTCCAAATCGCAAAGAATTTGGATCCATTTAGTTCTGTAATTGAAGTCGCCGATGGAATTGTAAATTAAGATCAATTTGGAAATTGCAAAAAGAACTTGCGTATCCAAGTATGCATTAGGTGTTATTAAATGTGTGCCATTGTCGTGATCCCAAAGCAATGCGTCCGGCTCAAATCCGAACATTTTCAAAGTAGTGTGATGGCATTCGATTTCTTTGACTTCTTTCGATGAAATGAGAAGCGAATCCATCGAATAAACCTCGGCGAGCAAAAAAAACACGTAGTTTGAAGCCACAAAGGCTTTCAGAGATTCAGATTCCCGGGACGTGTCTTCCAACTCGATGAGCAAATGCCGAACGCGCTTCATGGTGCACGGAATAAGAGTTGGGCTCTCTGTGAAAATCGTATCGAATATCTTATTGAATTTCGCAGTGATGTGTTCCCTCTTGGATAGCATGCCGCTTGACGCATCCTCCTCGCATAGTTGACAGTAGCACTCGAATCCGCGTTTCTTGCATAAAGCTCTTCTTATTGAATAATCGAGTTCCCACGAGAAATACGGCACTGACACTTCTTCTCCGGTTTTTATGAACTGAATGGCTCTAATGAACATGACATCGTTAAATATGTGATAAATTGCATTCGGCCGACAACTGTGGTTGAAGTATGACGGGTAAACAAACAAGCCGCTTCCGTTTCCATCGTGAGCACAGAGTTTGCTAGGAATTTTAAAATTGTGACATTTGTATCTGCCGCCTTCTAACGGTTGGCCGAAGAAGTTGTTTTCGACAATGTTTCTGATTTTTACCACATCGACTATCGGCTCCAACTTTGTTTTGGGATCGCAGAACAATTCGGCAAATACGTCCGGAGGCTCAAAGTTGCCATCGAAAAGGTCGTACACTATCGGGGCAAGCGTTACGGGATTTCTTACAACTAATTGACAGAGACGAGCAACAAGATCACCAACGGATGTTTCAGCAGGCTCTCTAGAATATGCCAAGGCTTTTGCGACAACAAGGAGCGTGCCTGGCTGAATATTTTTGGTGCTGACAACGGCACGGCCTTTTCCCGGCAATTTGGTAATTTCAACAGGCCCGACATAATCGGCACAATCGATGTCTTGCCGAGGATTGAAATTTCGAGTTAAATGCATGCTGTACATGTTGTACTCCCCGGTTTCTTGTTCCAAAACCCGTGCTTTTGCATTCGCCAACTCGTGTTTAGCATGTCCATCGTCAGGATACAAAGTGTGGCAATCTTGAAAATGTTGCATGGCTTTTTTAAAATTCCTCAGGCAGTAGAACGATCGCCCGGCCCATTTGAGAGCAGTTTGATTTTGAGGAAGAGCCTCCAAGACCTCTTTCGCTAAATCTAATGCCTTCTCGAAAGACCCTCGTAGCAGATATGCGGCTGATAAATTTAACCGCACGTTTGTTGACAGATCGTTTTCAGTGTCCGGGAATTCCTCGAGCACCTGCAAAGCCATCAGGTAACAATACGTGGCCTGTTCGATTCTCCGATTATGAAACCACCCGTCTCCGCGATCTTTCCAACCGTGGGGAGTTAACGGATTCGGGACATCTATCAAGAAAATGTCATTTTTCCAAGTAATCTCTTTGACAAGCCCAAATAGCGCATGCCCCTCGTATAAAACAATCATGTTAGATGGACAATCGCAGCGGATGCAGACATTCCCGAAATCATTCATAGTGCAGAAAGGTTCTTTGAGAACGCAAATTGTGCCTATGGGAAAAATATCGTCTAAATTAGGTCTAATATCTGAGGTATAATTGAAAATGGAAAACGTGATTATATTTCCTTCATTGTCTTCCACAATAGTGTTGATAACGCCAATTTTCCATGCTCGTTTCAACGTGCGCAAAAAGAGATAATTTCCCGCTGCAATTTCATCCAAGCGCAAATTTTGAATGGTGATTCTCTCCAAGTTTTTCAGAGCAGTATTTGAAACATTTATTGATGCTGGAATTTGTCCAAGAAAGGCATTTTCATTGAGCGATAAAGCAAGTACGTCAAAATTCGTGAAAGATGACTTGTGCTGTGAGAGCAACTCATTTGCAAGTTCCAACTGAAGTCTTCGTACATTTCTATCATCGTTCCTCCGCGGCTTTTCGCTAAATGCCGCTTCAATCATCCTTGCAAAAACATTAAGAGATTATAGTTTAAAGGGAATTTCTTTACAAAAATACCGCATAAAAAATGAAATTCAATTCACATCGATTGCTCAAAATCAAATTAGAAATGCATCTAAATGCATTTAGATACATGCATGTACATCCAATATAAAGTAAAAATGACTACATCTACATACATGTAGATGCAGTTGTGTACGAGCGTATATTTGTTATATAGGCTATATATTATTTTCGGTTTTGTTTATATCAAAGGCCATTTAAAATTGCAGCATATATATTTGTGCATCTTCATTAGAATAATAATATCTGATCGATTTATTATGGTCATCACAATTTAGCTGAACCTTCATATAGCACCCCCCATGGTTCGGTACCAATGGGATGCGCTATTCACAGGTTTCACTGTATTGACATGGGGTATGCAGAGTTTTAAATAGATGTGGCTATAACTGGTTAATAAATTAAAGCTATATAATTAACCCTAATTGCAAGATATTTGGGTGTATTTTCATTGTGCAGCACATGGAAAACCTAAATTGGCCGTAATTTATAAATGCTTGAATATGCGGAATTTACCCTGTGCGCAATTGTCCGATCACAGTATTATTTGTGGAAAACTAATAACATATTGTGACAAGCTAGTACATGCAGATTATGTCCTAGAAACGTCCATCGATTCATGGCAACAAAGTGTTTGTTCAACTAACATAAAACTACTGACACTATTGGCTTACTTTTCCCTACTTACTCACCTAACAATTCGTAGAGAAATAACAAATGACTTTCCCACTGTTTCAAATTAATTAAATAAATAAAACAGAGCAAGTCTGCAAGAAAACGAGCACCTTCCTTTTAAATTTGGCAGAACCCATTTACAGATGGCGCTGCATACCGGCTGCAGACGACAGGTTGGAAACTAGGCCATTTGGGATGACATAAAAAAACGTTTCGCTCTTATTTAAATTCTGGAGCAGTATTTGATGAAAAAGAATGGGCAATGTTTTAAGCGATATTGCCGCTCGAGCTAAAAGAGGTGTGAAACGTAGTTTTAAGGACCTTGAAGACGATGACAGCAGCAGCGATGACATCGACAAGGAGTTGCACATACCCAAGAAGTAAGCATGCATGCAAACAGCATGAGGATCTTAATATTGGTACAGTCGAATGCCCTAATTTCAGACTAGTAAATTAGGACAACTCAATTTTGGAACTCCATCATATTTAATTTTGATGGAACTTCAATAAAATATCTCTACAACAGACAGTCACATGCATAAAAAAAGTTGGTTAAATTCAACCCAATATTGAGTGCTATATGGCCATATCAACATTAGGTAGATTTAACCCAACATTTAGTTGTTACACTTAAATTCAACCCAATGTTAAACCAATATGTTGGTATGTCCATATAACACTCAATATATAACCAAATGTTGGGTTAAATCTACCCAACATTTGGTTGTTACACATTGCAAGACTCATGCTTAAATGAATTATCGAATATTAAGCGATTTTATGTACGAGTAAGTATATAATAATACATACATTCCTAATGCATTTTTAAACATTTGCTATTTAGGAAAAAGCTGACAAGTACATCCCAGTACATTTACAAGACTTTATTCCTCGAAGGTCAAAGCAGTGACGTGGTCATCGTGGCTTTGAATGTCGAATGGAAACTTCACCGTGTCTACCTGTGTCAGGTAAGTTGTTAAATTACACCCCGGGTTGTCTGTCTACAAAAAAATCGTGCTTGACGCAATAACCGCTTCCAAAAAACCATGTTCCAGTCGCTTTGCAGCGGAGTCCGAAATCACAGTTGCAGTACTGGTTTCCGAAATTATTACATATTTCTCCCTCTTTGCCGTACGCCTTGCACTTCCCTGAAAGCATTTGCATTGAGAAATATGTCAAACAAAGCTGCAAACGCAGAAATATCAAAAATGAATTACATCTTATGCTTGTGGATGGTACGTTAGTATCCAGAATGGTTTCGGAAGCGCAGCATTCATTTAACAGACAGTCTTTGTCCGTTCCGCAAGTACTTTTTGGCAAAGCCTGAGCGAGAAATTTATGACTCGAGTAAGAACCAGAATATAACTTGACAAGGTGTATTTCAAACACTGTGCTCACCTGTAGTGCGTTAACGCATGCTAAAACAGACAGGAGGAATATGCCGAGAATGCATTTTCCTTTCATTATTATTTACTTCTATCAACTGCTACTTTTATTATTGTTACTCAGTGCTGCTATTATTTCCACTAAGCGATCAGATTGCAATTAAGTGCTCCAATCACAAAGCAACTGAGATAGTATTATTATCAGAATGTTCGACCACTGCATTTTAATCTTGCCTAATGTGCTTTATCTATAGATAACTTGATTTGTTACTGTGTTTTTATCTATACGGAAATTGGCAGTTTCCATGGTCCAGACTGCATTGGGAAATTGATTCCTCAATTCACACACAAGCAAATTTTCTTTGTGATGTATTAGGGGTTAGCAAAATAACTCACCAAAATTCCATCGCAATCAGATGAAGGGTATAGGAACGCATAGGGGACAAATAAACAAAGAAACGTAGCTGGTGCATTAAAAGCCGAAATGCATTAATTTCCAACCGATAAGGTTGGCTTAGTGGTTATGCTTAACTCCTTGAACTTGGGAGAACCGTGTTCGAACCCCGGTCGGCTATCCTGGTTGTGTTTTTTTCGTGAATTTCCCACAACCTCCCTTACGGCCGGTTGCACCAACTGAGGTAATAATCTAGGGTTTACTACCCTCGGGTTAAAATATGACTCCTGGTTAACCTCCAGGTTAGCTGTATGTTTTGCACCAAGTAACCCTTGATAAAATAACCCAGGGTTATAGACCCCATGTTTAGCCATGCAGAAAAAAATGGCCTCCATCTAATTCCAGAATATTAACCTGAGGTTAACCCTGCCTACTGGCTGGGTTAACCTTTCTCTCCATTTTTTTACTAACCCATGCTTGTGCAATGCAAAGGTGGATTAACCTAGGTTATTCTTAACCTCGGTTGGTGTAGCTGGCGCTTAATCGCCCATATAGGCGGATGCCGGGATAGTTCCCCAAAAAGCGGCACTTTGCTTCCTGCCAAATGGCATATTACATACTGACTGCAGGATAACGAATTGAATTGAATTGGTTTAATTATATTGATTTCCTCTAATAGCCTACGCATTTTCATTACAGTCTCCCTACTTTGCAGTTATGTTCAGTGGATCATGGAAGGAGGCACACGATGATGAAATCCACATAGAGATTGCCGATCCAACCATTACAGTAGATGGTAGTGTAAATGGTCAAATTTTAAATGCAAGTCAGCAGCTATTTGATCAATCGAGTTATTGCGAACGATTTTGACATTCTTTACAGCTCTAAAAATAGTGCTGGGATCTTTATACCAAGATGAAGTTGCGATTGAACCTGCACACGTTGTTCCAGTGCTCGGTGCCGCGATATTATTCCAGCTGGTATGCGATGATTGATAGAATTCATCTAAAGTAGTTCTCGACAAATATACAGTAACAAAATCACTTTAATCGTATGAAAAATGTAATTTCAGGATATCCTTATTCAGCAGTGTTGTGAAATTATGCGAGAATCAATTAAGTAAGGCTTAATTTTATGAACCTCACCTTTGTCTTTTATATTTGTACAGATTAATTTATCAACTGCATTTGTTCATTGTCTTTCACTAGCGTGCATACTGTAATAAACTATTACGATATAGCAGCTCAGTATGGATTGGAATGTATCCGCAACGATTGCTTCGAATGGCTACTAAGAAATCTTCTAAGTACCATTCCCGATCATCCGAAAAATCTCCGGGAAGTGAGGTAACTTTTCAGTTTGCTACATGCCTATTCCCAGCCGTCCTATATTCCCTAAAAATTCCTATATTTCCTATATTATCATTACCTTTGGTACAGGATTATAATAACCAGGGTGACAAACACGTCCTGAACGTCCTAAAAAAGTCCTAAATATTCCAAAAAAAAGCCTTAAAAGTCCTGAAAAGTCCTAAATACCCTTTGAATAATTTGGTAATTAATTTACAACTTATGTTTCATAAGTTGAAGTTCCATGTACCCCATTTATGACCGCTGTGCCTGGTTGACGCAATTATTACGTTCGTCGTGTGAAGTTGAATTTTCACTTTTATAGTTTGGGGCTTATGACAAAGTTGATTTCGTCGCCAAATCTTTTTGTTATACAAACGGAGTTTTCCATATACATTCTACTGAAAGCCGTAAGTATTGGCGCTTATTTTGTTCAGAGATATGCAAGGTTTTTTGTCCTAATTACTGATTGCACGTGTTCCACTTTGGTCGCTAGTGGCTTTTTCTTCTAGAAAACCCATATTGGGAAGGCAAAAGTTCCGACTGTATACTGGAATCGCACAAGTTTTTCCAGAGTGCTGGCGGTAAGTGTTCCGCATTCATCATCGGATATCATGCATGATATGGCCACAGTGATTGCAACGAGTATTTTTATCATGCGTAGGTAACGGTCCTTACTTGCTGTCAGAAAATGGCAAATGTTATCAGGAACCTTTCCAAGCATTACGCTTGTCTCACCTCATACACCATCACATTGACGTGGAGATGCTAGATATCGACAAAATAATACCTCCAGGTTAGTTAATACTGATCTAAACACCCCCTTTCCTTTGGGTAAATTTCTTGACTAGCCCAGTGCATTATCTAAATAAAAATTCTGGGGGAAAAAATGTTAAAAATACTGTGTTCATAGATCTAGTGCACAGAGACCATGTTTACCAATTTGTTTTTCCCAGAATTTTAATTAGAAAAGACGCTGGGCTCGTCAAGAATTTCCCCATAGGAAAGGAGGTGTTTAGTTCAGCCTTAAATGAAATTTCTTTCTTAGAGACGCTAGCATTTCAAATATCTTTATTTAAAAAAATAATTAGAATGGCTTTTATCGGTGTATAAATCTCAGTGGTACAACATGTTACTTATCGACCAAGGCGTAGACAAGGGGTAAGTTTTAGTATACATGTACTGTATTCATTTGTTTTACATTAAGAGTTTTCTGTACAGGGTGGCCCAAAAAAATGACAACGTTGCTAGTCATATACATTTGAATTTTATGTCTATATTTCAGCCCAAAAAACGTCAAGGAAGAGGAATTTGACAAATCCTGCTTGCGCTGCGGTCGCATTCTTCCCACCGACTCCAAGGTAAATCACGGCACGTTTTATTTTAAAATTGGTAGATGAAAAGAGCAATTTTAAAATTTGCGCTATTGCTTCCCTTACAATGTTTGTATTTTCAATATTTTTCAGCACATTTGGAGATGGACTGGTTACAACTTTGGCTTAGACCTGATCATGACTTACGAAAGGCGGTACGTTATTCTTTCAGAATTAGAAAACAATCACCTAATTAAAAATAAGTTCACCAAGAAGCCCAGAAATAATTTGTAATTTTTCCTGTTGTGCTTGTAATGACTTTAACTGGATTACATTTTCTTACAGGACACTAAATTTGAAAAGAAATGACCGAAGTCTTCACGATTTCCATGGTGCCATCAATCAGCAATCACGGAGGCACATTATTTGCAGGTAAATTATTGAAATAACCAACATTGGTAGTTCCAAACTCGAACGCATACGAGAATGAGATTAATTTATGAAACGTTCTGTGCATATTACAGGTTTACAGTAGCATCATTAAATCAAAAGCAAGTTCTGCATACTGCCACGACTGGTCTACAGACCCATACGTTGAATAGAAATGAGGTGGGTTAGGTAACGTGTAATTTGCCGATACGGCCCATATTTTAAAAATATTTAGCAGTCTTTTGTTTTTGTTTAACAGGAAATTAAGGTTATGATGTTGGATAAAGAGGTGACGTTCCCACTCGTTCTAAGTGCAAATTTTGCAGTTGTTTCTGGGCCTAAAACTGAAAACAGTACCTCAGATTCACCGGATGGCGAATAAATCTTTAAATTACTTGCTGCAGTGTATGTGCAAATTCAGCTTTAAGAACCAAAAAAAAGGACCAGATTCAGATTGAATTATAAAATTATGATGCCCTTTCAAAACTTGATTGAAGGCATGAAGCACTAAATGACGTAAAGATGAATATTTGTAACAATCAGCTGTTTGTTTTACATATCGCAAATTTTACATGTAGCCTATTAACAATTGAAAATGATCATATCATTTATTGTATATTTTGTATGGAATTGTATTTAAGTTCATTGTAATTAAGAAAATGATATAGGCTACTATACATTATATGTAATTAAAATAAATGGTATATTTTGTTTTTCAAAAATCGAGTTGATTATTTAGACCCTAAAGTGTAGTAGGGCCTACGGAAGGTACAAATAATAAAAATATATTGCACACACAATGAGCTTTATCTATATTTCGACAGGTCATATCTTCTAACCTGTGATAGCTAGGCCTCAAATAAAAAGTACATTAGAAAATGTAGGGGGGTAAAGTTCACCAGACCCTCTACAATTATAAACTTTACAGACATATTTCCATGAAATGGAATATACAAATACATAAACAAAAAAATTAAATAAATAATAGAATATTTATACTAGGTCCTCGTACATTTCATTTGTTCCTAACATTTTCCAAAATTAAATTACAAAATAATTTAGAAAAAAAAGGCTTATTCTGGGATGCAACCCTCTTAACTCTTGAAGAGCAGCATAAATACGAATACAGAATACATCTAGGAACATTAGGCCCTACAAGTAGTGTGATGTTAAATAGGGCCAAAAATACCGTTCGTAACATTTAATTGGCCCTACAATAAATGCAGAGGACCTTTTTGCCCTAATGTAAACATGACATCGATATGATCATGCAGAAAAACATGTAAACATTATCAATCGGCTATTTTGAACCCTGAGGTAAATGTAGGTCTAAAGGGCTTTTTGGACAACACTTCAAAAATTTGCTCTACAATATTCCAATTGCCATATTACATGTAGTATAACTGTTTTGTTTGGACCAAAATACCTATATTATGTCCAAAAGACCCTTTGTATTTACTTTAAGGCCAAATGTTGTAACCGGAATAGCATATAATTCTTCTAGATTTCTCCCAATACATGTGCCTTAGAACTTTCTAATTTACTTTTTCATGGTACCTATCGTCGTTTCTAAGATAGGACCTAAAGGCCTTTGGGACCAATGTATTTGATTTTTGCAGGCATTCTCGAAAAATATTTTTTTTGGGGGGTGTAAGTGAAATAATTTATTATTCCCCATGTGTAATTCATCAAAAAATAAATTCTATTTCGTAATTAAAGCAATTTCCTTAATATAATTTAATTAAAATGAGAGGTTAAATGCATGACCTGTCATATATTAAATTGGAAATTTCAATTTCCTTCACAGGTTTCTCGAAATTGAAGGGATATGCAAAATTAATGAACTCCCAACGTCATCATATTTCAAGACTATATATAAGCAGATCTCACGAACTACAGACAGTTGACAAATTGTTCCAGACCAGTAAGAACTGAAAAGTTGTCTCCATTGAAATATCTCGATCAGAATGGCTTTAGTCGGTTTAAGAAACTTCATGCTCTTGATGGGACTACTCATGTGCAGTGCCATCATTTCTGCCAGCAGCCAAAACAATGACAAGAATCAAAACCTGACACCTGAAGAATTCGTCTCAACCTATTCAAGTCACCAACTGTCTTCTGATTTTATCGTGGCCTTGTACAAGAACCTCAGCAAAGGAGTGCCACTGAACCAAGCCACTGGAAGACCGGATAACTGGAGGGCTGTGAGTGCTGCTGACACCATAAGGGCATTTCCAACAGTTGGTAAGCCTGCAATACATTGTAAATGTTATAAAATGCATGGGGCATGTTACGATGGAGGGCCAATTTCCCCACAGCTAAATTATCATTGAAAATGACGAAAATTCTGCTTAAATTGTTACACAGTTAGACATGTCCCCACGCCCAACGAAACATTATTTCTGCTTAAAAATAACTTGAAAAAATTGTGGAATGTAGCTGGCCAGGTAGAAAGGCTTACGAAATTTGCATAAACTCATGCAATTAGCCACACGTAAGATTGGTATGTAATTTGCTCATAAGGACGCTTCCCCACACCCAACAATAACTTATACAATGTGCACCCAAATTGTCAAAATTGGATATAAAATCTGGGTGGTATAAAGTGTAAAGAAATTAATAAACCTGTGTCTAAATTAACTAAAATTCACTGACAATATAATATGAAAAAGGTCGGGTTAGAAAAGATTACGAAATTTAGATGTATACATACTAACTTGTTTGCTTGAGAAATTAACCACACAAGTACATGTACATGTATAAGATTGAAAAAGATTTGCTTATAAAGAAATTTACCAACACCCAACCTTACTTTACCCATATTTTAAAACTGGATGCAAAAAATCTGAGTGAAAAAGTGTGGATAAATGTTCATTTGAGAAAACATCCAGTCAAATCAATACGTCACACGGGCTAAAGGAAATTGCTCCCTCACCAAATTAACCTTTTATACATCCTGAACATGCCCTGGTCAAAATTGACCCAATGGGCCCATTGTTGACATTAGGATCATAGAAAATTTCTATTTTTTTATATTAGTTTTAACTTCAATAGAATTTTTGACCAAGGAAACGAAAAATTACTTCTTAATCGTTGATTTGCTTAGGCCTACTTGGGTTCCAAATAACCTTTAAATATGAAAATTAGCAAAATATTGGACAGGTACGTTGTCCAGGAGTCGCCTGCCCCTTGGAGAGCTGTTTTTTAACAAGTAGGAGTAGCGCGTACATGTAGGCCTCAGTATATTGGCTATATAGGCCATGCTATACTGAGCTATATATGAGTGTCGAACACCTTGGCCCAGGTTAAAAATGTAAGAAAAATGATTTCAATATAACCAATCATCTTTTTCAGCTTCACATCACATGAACCATCAATTGGTTTACAAATTCAACGTGTCTCAAATCGACCCAACCGAACGTCTTCGCACTGTAGAGCTCAGACTTCGAATGCCTAAAGCTTGGAAATCCAGACAAGAACTTAGAGCCCTTATCGTCGCCACCAATGCCAAGTCTATACTGTACACATCTACGATTCCCACCGTGGCCTCGAAATGGGACGATTTCACCATTATGGACATATCAGGCACAGTTCGACAATGGTTCGAATATGTAAAAAAGAACAAATTGAATCAAGACCTTACCTTGGACCTTGTGTTCAGTGTTGTTCGCAAACGTAATAAGCTGGTTCGCAACAAAAAGCTCCGGATGTTTCAACGCCGTTCCGAGGACACTTTAGACAGTACTTTCGACGCGATTTTGGTTACTTACACGAAAGCTAGTCAATTTTTCCTACCGAACGAAATAACAAAAAACATCACAAAAGAACAGTACATTGATTCGCCCGCCATTTTTGAAGAAGACGACGACGCCAACGTGACCGAGTCTTGGGATACTGATTTATCCCTAGATAGGGATTTATCCCCATCGAGCAGGGTGGCAAGAAATATTTTCATAGACCCTGTTGAATCTGGAAGACCATGTTATCGTAAAGATTTTCATGTCGATTTTTTAAAAATTGGGTGGGGGCAGTGGGTTGTTTACCCCACAAATTTTAACGCCTATCAATGCGGTGGCAAATGCGGTGGGTTTGCAGACTCCAGGAACAACCCTACCAACCACGCCATTGTGCAGAGCCTCATGCGTCTGGGGGTGGACAAGACAATCCCCATTTCCTGCTGTACCCCCACCAAATTGTCACCCCTCAATATTTTGTATCTTGAAAAGGGTGAGGTTGTCATCAAGCACCATCAAGAAATGATTGTCGAACAATGTGGATGTTTGTAGATGCCATATACATCAGTACATGTCTGCTAGACTCGATCGGGTGCCCTCCAAGATGGCGGCATGTGGTGATATGGCGACTTTGTGGTGCAAAGCATGTTACTCGATTGGACGAGGCTTGGGCAGGGTGTCAACCAAAATGGTGATATGGCATGTTGTACGAGGCGAGTACATTCAAATTAATAGGAAGGCTTCTTTCAAATTGTCATATTAATGCCATAAATGTCGACACATGCTCACCATTTAGCCAGGCACCCTGCCTAAGGCTAGTCTTGTGCAACATGCTACACACCACCAAGTCGCCATAGCAACACACATTATAACTTAAACAAGGTGCCTACCAAGATGGTGAGAATATATATAGTGTTATGGCGCACCGGCTTTGCAAGCTGCCATATCACCACATGCTCGCCATCTTGGTGGGCAACATGTCTAATTACATTACAAATCCACCCATACATAACACGTAGGCTACCTGTCTAAAGTTCCTAATCTATACAAAACTTTGGAAGGTATATATTAGATTTTTTGGAATGTAGCAAACATTGCATGGTAATCTGATATTGATAGGACCATTGTGAATGTTAGCTATTTTTATTGCTGTTTTTTATGCCAATTTCATCTGTTTTAAAATGTTGGGTGGTTTTAAATTATTGCACGAGGGGCGACTTTAGCTTACATAATGTATTACTTGTACATTACGGCGAGTTCATTTAAACTTGGTGAATAATAAAGTTGTTTAATTATTCCTTTCCTATGTGTTTTGATAAACTTTCTTACTTTACTCGGCTATTTCAAAAATAGTGGATTAAAGCAAAACAACCTGCATTAATGCGGATATAAACTTTTGAGTGATATAAATGAGACATCAGGGAAAGGGCCTCGAACCTGATAATAACGTAGACCGCTTAAGATTCGTGTTAAAAAAAATAAAAAAAATATGTGATCACTGTTTAATAGTGTTACATAACGATTACAAAGTCATTGTTGCACGGGTATTGTTAAGCAGTACTGTCATGAAAATCTCCACTTTGATTGGGAATTAAAAAAGTCCTAGAACAGCCAGTCAAAGATTAACGCTGCACAACAATGATATAATGAATATGGAATACAGTATATATATTCCCATGAGGGCATGTACTGGCTGCACTTGGAAAATTGTTTGAAAACATTCCAATGTCCCCGGTTTGTTGTGAATTAAAAATCGATATCTTGTCTAGGCAGATAATTCTCCTAGAGGTGAGCCTGTACAAATTAACGTTTTTGCTATACATTTTTTTAAAAACATCATTCAACAAGTTTTGCGGTAACAATAACAAATGTCTTGCAAATACGAGTGTTGTTTGTTACAGAAAGTTTGTTAATGGCAACCGTCGTGACATATTGTAGGCGATCAGGTTCCCAATCTCTGTCACAAATTCCAGAACGTAATATATCTCATGCACAACAATGGGGCTCGTAATATTCATTTACAAATTTACATAAACGAAAACAGCTTTCGTTTAACTATCCACTGGACGTTAGTAGCATAATGGTCAAATAAATTATCATTTTATCATTTCCAATATGTGGAGAATGCGGTGACACCATTAGGATTCCAATGCTTATCTTAGGCCGAGTGCCACCAAGATGGCGAGCATGTGGTGTGATGGCGACTTTGCAGCATACGGCATGTGCCCGAGGCGAGTTCAGTACATGCAAATAGGATCCCAACGTGGCGTATGCCGCAAAGTCGCCATATCACCACATGCTCACCATCTTGGTGGGAACTCTACCCTAGAATAATTACCAGGGAAATGTGTAATGGTAAAGAACATGGTCTAAATGTAAATACAGCGGCTTTAGTCTGTTTTCCAGAACTCACGTACTCTTAAACCACCCATGCACGAACTAATAGTGCAGTTAAAAAAGTATAAGAACATCTTTTAGGGTTGTATGGCCAAGTTTCGCTCCAGGCTGCCGCCATACACTAGTTATCGAGTTTCGTTAGTAATTTAAAATAAGTAAACACCCGCATTTACGAAAAACGAGGGCTCAATAATCTTTCCCATATCATTTTAGAAACATTGTCAAATTCCATATGAAGTTTTATTTATTTATTTGTACTGATATTTTTTTTAAAGTAATGATTTAAATATTTCCAGCAAGATGCCCAGTTAAAAATAAACAACTTCTGGCTACCTGAAGCAGGTGTTGTTAAAAATCAAAAATATATCAACAAAGTATACAATAAAGAATCTCTGCATAACAGCGTGCGCTGCATATTTTGTCTCAACGAAACGTTGCACCCTGTTCGTGACTTTTGCATCTCGACAACCGATATTTGTGCAGAAATACAAGCAAGTGCCACTGTACGGCGCAAATTAAATTCCATGACTAGTGGTTTAATAGATACTAGACAACTACCCTACATTTGCTGATCACCGATGGCAGAATTTGCTTAATTAACAGTGCCACCGTTTGCATTTAGACACATTTATCTCAACAGGGACAAGAAGCTTGCTGCCCGACAATAGACACCCACTTATCACAGCTCTCGACAGTGTCGCGCTATTTCTTTTTAGCAATTTTTTTTTTGGTCGTCATTCAATGCCGGCTCCAAAATCGCAGGTAATGTGGCTTGGATTTTAGACGAACGTCAGCAACGCCGTTCACCTCCTGTCTTGGTCGTTTGAAAGAAAGTGCACGTGGAGATGGAATATAAATAAAACGATGGGCACAGTCTGTTGGGCACCCAAGGCACCGACAGTGAGGCAACCAGGTGATGGTCGTTATATCCGATACAGGTTGAAGGGCAAAAGAATCATTCGACAAAGCGGTTGAGTTTGCTCCACGAGAGGTATGGAGGACATAAGGAATGGACTCACTTACTCATTAGTTGGTGGATGTGTTTCAAAAATTCATAATAAGAATACGTGGATTCGGACCGATCTTCGACGATGTACTGAAGGAACTCTTGCTTGTTCTTGTTGTTATTTCTGCAAGAAGTCAAGAATACAATTTAGTTTTTTTAACAAATACAGTGAAATCAGTTAATTACAGGTATCTCAGTCACTTTTAGGGATAAAAATAAAGGAATTATAGGACATTTTCTTTGAAAATATAGGAATTAT
>JAQGCC010001014.1:0-27632 GCA_034698905.1 Xestoiulus laeticollis | reverse complement strand
AGATCGACTTGCGTAAAATTATTTTGAGGTAATGGTTAAAAAAGTTCCCCGACCGCTGATGTAGATGCTTGTTTCTGTTAAGTTTTTGTCATCTGTAATTTATTGATACTAACTCTGAGGGAATAAAAAGAATAAAACTCAGGGTCAATATTCCTTACTTTTAATTTTTATAATTTACTTTTAATTTATGGTATATGAATTGTTATATGTTATTAAAAATAGGTTTTTGTGTTCCTCTAAAAAGTTATAGGTTATGAAATTGACCGTGCAGAATGAATGAAATTGTCATATACATTTAATGGTCGTTTTGTTTGAATTAAGACATCTTGAGTTTTCATATATGAATACGATTACATTAAATGAAATGGCAAAATGCCTAATATGACAATTACGTTTTGCCAATCACAAATTCCCTAGTTGTAAGAAATTCATTTTTTTTACGAAAACACTTTGGAAGTTGAAAGGGCTTGAAATGATTGAGTCAATTTTGCCATTTGGATTCATAGAGCTACATATATCTCACATTTTCGTCCGTAATCGATTTCCTTCCTGTCAATTGATCGCCCATTTCCAACACTTGGACGAACTGTATTTTCATCGCTTTTGTGTCCATGAGAAATGCGAAATGCTGCTGTTGTTGCTAACGATGCATTTTTGCACATCGGAATTTTGTCCAACCACTGACCACAAAATCCAAGCCTTTTATAAATGGGGAAACATACTATTTCCCTTAATCCCTAATTCTGTTAATGAAACACATTGCTGCCTATAATAATACGAGTATATTTTTGACAAATTTGTGAACATGCTCAAAGGTTTCCTATACTGTACGTTGCTGCGGTTTAAAAACTATGTTTGCCTAGTATCGATTCGGATTTAACACGTTTGGTACATGTAACGAAATTTAATCATTTTGGCAAATGATAAAATCGTTTTGATTGGTGGAATGATGACTTGAGCTGTACAGCAAAATCTGCTAAACGTGACCAACCATAAAATGGCCAAATTTGGTCACTGTATACAGGTGGTCACTATACAGAGATGGTCACTTAACAAGGTTTAACTGTATTTATATTTGGAAACATACTTAGATACCTGTTTTTATCTGCGTATTAATCCTCTAAGGACTACCTTGGGGTCTACGATACCCCAACAAACTAATATCTTTAAAATGCTGATTTCAGTAATTTAGTTTTTTATAAGTTTAAGGTAGTTGTCAATTGCTATGGTAATCATGACTTTTCCAATGGTAAATTTGGCGATATTATGTCAGAATTGATCCAATTTAGTATTTACTTTCTGAAAACATTCAGCGGTTATTTGATTCATGTGTTTGTTAACACATGTTAGCATACATGTAGTTACACCCATATACAATGTTATGTCTATTTAAGAACTAGATGAATAAATGCATTAATTCTCACATGATATTTTCATGCTAAATTTTTATCATGATTATAGAGCAGTTCTACTTCATGTAATGGGTTTTAATGACATTTGCTCAAACGGATTTTTGCTATCATGTATTTTTCCTCACACATAATCAAACCTAACCTAACACAAAACCTGACCTTTACCTTAGCTAACCTAAATTTAACGTCATTACCTTTCCTGACCTATCCTAGCCTAATTACACAATTTGTGGAATTTGGGTGGGGAAATGTCTATGTGAGAAACTGTCCTGTCTCAGCATATATACTAAATCTTGCTTTTTCCGTAAATTTCTCAATTAACAATCAGTGTTATGTTAAAAATAACAAATTAAAGATAAGGTCGAGGCATATTTAGTGATATTTTCTATAGAAAAACATCTAATATCAAGTGAGCAATATATCAAAGGGTTGAATAGGCTTATTAGTCTCCTCCAACCAACAAAACCCTCATGATGTGTCCCCATCAGAAGTAAACCAGCTAGTACTTTAACCACGTGATTTGAAAAATCCATTTGGGAGCCACCAAAGTTTAATGCCGTTACAAAATGCATTTGAAAATGTTGCCCTAATATGTTGCACTGGGGCCCACTTTGCCAAAATGGGAGTTAAGCATAAAAGCATAAGCTTATTTTTTTCTCCTCAAAATATACACCGAATAAATCTCCATTACACGTTCAGAGGGAAACAACCTTTTGAATCAATGTAGACCCACGTGTGTACTTGACGCTGATTAGCATAATCTATATGCAGCAGCGCCGTTTGAAAATTTATAGAAAAAGATTTGGGTCGAGGGGCATTTTGAGTAAGCCTGGTATGGACCCAATATGCATTCTCTACCTGTGCTTCTTTACTCGTTTCCGCTTCCTAGGAGTCGTATAGGGCCGTACTGTCAGATTATCTTTATGGCAAATCTAGTGCAAAAAGCACGCCTGGGTTACTCTAATGCAGAAATCGTGTATTGGATCCCAGATAATGCCAGGTTTTCTGCATTAATATTTATTTCTAAAACCCTTTGCTCAGTGCCAAACCTTGAGGGAATGTATTTTATGAGGCTGTGAAGATGTTTGGTCTCTACTTGAAATACATACACTGTATAAGGAAAATGGTGAATAATATGCAAGGATTTATTGCACTTTTTACGTTTACTCAAAGGGTTCATGCTTGCTTGCCCAACAATGAATAATTAATTCGATGCATTTTACCTGTTTTTCTATAGATAAATACTTTTAACTTATACAGGGTGGATTAAAAATCAGGCCACCTCACTTTTTTTCTTAAATATTATAATTATAAAAATTCTGTTAATATTGTTAAAGAGGAAGTCATGTGTGCTAGCTCTATCCACTGATGTTGTTATGATAGATTTTAACTAAGACCATTTTTTCACGGAAATACAATTTATAACGCCTAATCTTTAATTTGTAGGACAAAATGTCAAATTAGGAAAAGGATGAGAATTGTCTGTTTAAATATGAAATGAATTGTTTTCGTCTCCATTGGCAATTATTTAAAGTTGTTACAATGCTTCTTTAGAACAGAGGGGAAAAAATATGGTAGCTTCCCTTCCTAAATGTAGCGTATTAAAAAAAGGTTTCATATATAAAAAGACCATTCACTTCCTTTTCCTAATTTGACATTTTATCCTAAGTGTTACGGTTAAAAAGTTATCCATGGAAAAATGGTGTTTTGATGCATACTTGTTGAGGATTCTATTATGAATTTTAGTGCTATCAAAAGGATTTTTGCTACAATTAATTTAAATAATTCAAGATTTTAGTTACATTTTGCTATTTTTTGAAAAATAAGTCATATAGGCCTACTGTTACATAAAATATATATAAATAACATAGTATGCCTAAAAGTTATACAAAAATTAATAAATAGGTACACAAATCGTTTATTAGAATAACATATACATGTATAAAGCAAAATTATTTAATAGCAAGATGATATTTTATCTATAAATTATTGCTCACTTTTAATTCAATACCACTTTTAATACTCTAAATTGGCTATTGCTAAATTATAGAAATAGTTTTCAATTAATTTCGCAATTTATTGAATACGAAGCCATGTATATATAGTAATAGAACAATTATATAAATACAAATAGAGAATACATGTCAACTTCTTTTCAATGTTGGTCATACAGTGTTTCTAAAAATTACATTATTTAAATAATAAACATATTTCCCAATACTTTGAAAAAGTATTTAGGCCTAAGGGACTAAAATTAACTCGTAAATTCTAGATTTTTAATATAAAAATTTGAAAAAAAAAATTAAAGTTGACAGACAGAAATCATTTAACCGAAGACATGAAAAATAGTCTTCCCAAGTGCTTTAAATGAGGTCATCTTTAATATAAAAATAATAAAGCAATATGGCTCAAGGGCATCTTAAATGCGAGATTGAAAGAAATGAATTTTCTGGAGAGATTTTTAAAGCGAAGTGCCTTATAAGATTTCATTTCCCTTCCTGTTTTTTTTTTTAATACCAAAATCTTTTGTTCTCCAATAGTTTTTTTGTGCAAAAGAGGGATTTGGCATATCTTCTTTTGTTTGTTTCCTTTCCTTGACATTTTTATTCCTTTGATTTGTTTTTTACAATGAGGTTGACCTTTATTTCTCTATTTGGTCGACATCGCAGCCGTTACAGCTAAATTGTTTCGTAAGAAAACGAAATTGCTTCAATGTATTTTTTTTTCTATCATCGTCCACTTATTACTTTGGTTGTGATGTTAATAACATTAGCCGCCCAATAGGCCATCAACCAATCAGTTTTCAATTGCTTTAAACCTGCCTGTTTCCTGGCTAGCACAAATTCAGCTATACTTAGACTGCATCTGGTTCAATCACTACTTATATACATCCTTTTATCAAACACATCGGCGTCAATTAAAGCTTTTAAATCAAAAGTTAAGGCGGTTTCGTTAGACGTCAATTCCGGTTATTTGAACGCCGGATAATCGAGACGGGAAAAGTGTTATGCAAGAAACTCAAATTTATTTTAACCTTAATGAATAAGTATACTGCAAATCAAACCCGGGGTTTATTAGAAGTTGCGTTTGTGACCGACCTGGATTTATTCGAGTATTTACGCGGTATGTAGATATTAAAAGGGTAGAAAAAATTTAAAAATATAAGCATAATGAAGAAAATGCAAAAAATACATGTAGATTCCCTTGTCAAAATCAATAGTATGGGCCTACTGGATGTAGGCTACTTTTCTGAATACTAAGTACAGTGTATACTAAATTATATATTTTTTTCGACTACTGAAAATTCAAGTCAACTTTTCCTAGTAGGCCCTATAAGTGTATTTTTTACTGTATTATTTAATATAAAGTGTACTATAAAGCATAATATAAAGTATACTAAGTTGTTCGAAAAAATTGCACTTAGTTATATATGCCTTCATTTTGACGCGATATTTGTTTAGAGTTTTTATGATAATTACATGCTATATAATATAATAGATATAATAGGGACAATATAATGAATATATTGACCAAATGAGATATTTATATCTAAATTACATAAGTTATATAAATCCTAACATCTAAATTATACAAAATAAAAAATATGGGAGAAACCGTTTTACAATGTTGTATAATGGAAATAATAATCCCTAAAAAAGTCAGAATTGCTTGATTTTTAAAAAGTCAAGGGAAAAAGAAAATTTCATTTCATTGGAAACCCAATGAGTCTGAATTCAGTATTATTTTTTTAAATTATAAGTTCATTTTATGATCTTGAATTTGATGACATTTAAGCATTCTGTTTAATATTACGCTGTGAAAAAATTTCATTTTCTTGTATTTTGAAAATTTCGTTTGATATTTCGATATCGTTTTAACACGCTTTCTATGTGGAAATCTTTTCAGATCCCATTTCCCTGGATGGACACGTTAGAGAAATCCGCTCAGCCGGATCTCAACAAGGATCTAAATCAAAACCGTCTCGATATAACACGTTTTGGGATGACAATCCAGACAAAAGCCACTTAAGGCCATACTTTGAAAACACTAACACCACCAATGTGACCATACAAGAGGGCAGGACTGCCTTTTTGGTATGCCGGGTTAGACAGCTGGGAGATCGCACGGTAAGTCATGTTTCAAATTCAACATTTATATTAGGCCTCTAAAAAAATCGATGACAATTTTTAGCATTCATGAGTTGTATCGATAAATTCATAAGCTAAATCAAAAACAATTTCAATATTAAAATTAATTGATAACCTTATCATCGACCTTTATTGTAAATGGACTTGTTTATGAAACCAAAACAGGACCATTTTTAGAGCATTTGATAAAATAATTTACATTACATGTATTGATTCAAAAATGTACATAAACTAATGTTTTTTATCTGGAGTTTTATATAAAATCATGCTTAATAATTGCAAAATGTGATTGCAGATTTTTTTGAAATAATTTGTACAGCTAATAAATCATTATCACATTTGATACAGGAGTTTGTGCACGAGTTCATATCCTATATTAAAATTGTGTGACTATATAGCCCTATATTTGAGATTTGACGTTGCTTTAAATTAAAAATGTTGATCTGTACCATAAACGATTTCATAATTATTATCATAACTTAATATTTGGCTTAATTTATCCAATGTATTTTTATCTTAAATGTGCATTTTATGCATTCACGTTGGTAAGTGGACCAAATGCTGCCTAATATTACCAAAGACGATCATGGCATAACATATTTTACAGAGTTTTCCACTGCAGAAAAACCTGGATTTGTCAGGGAAAATGAATAAACCTGGAATAGTCAAGTAAAAGTGATTATATTCTAAAAAAACATTAGAAATGTCGAGGCTTATTGACAAGCTTTGGATTATTGATAATATATTTTAGTTCAATTAAGTTAGGATTCTTATTACAGTTTAACTAAAATATATGTTTAATAATACAATGCTTGTAAAACATACTTTAGATATTTGTAAAGTATTTTTTTCCTTAAATATCAAATTCAGTCATGAATTAATAATCATTTTAAATGAATTAGTTAATGAATTTGGTGGTTACAATTGTAGCCAGTATGATAGAAGGGGATAAGCTTTTTTTCTATATTTCCATGACTCTGATTCACCCTATCCTTAATGTATACACATGGTCGAAAAAACAATGTGTTATTTAAAAAAAAATTAGACACTTTGAAGAAATATTGTAACATGATAATCTCGTGGGAATTTCAATTGTTAGATTTTGTCCACCAATAGTGCTGATGCGATGATTTAGACAGGAATTAAATTCTTCATATATCCAAAGATGTTTTTTCAAAGACGTTTAATAAATCATTTTTCCCAATTTTTCATTTTGTAGACTTTTGCTTCTTCCAGACACAAGCCAAATAAAGTCGGCATTGACATTTTCTCTCCCTTATAATGCATTGCTTTTTCATCTTTTACTAAAAGTCGTGATTTGATCTGATATTGATCGAAACTTAAAGCACAATTCTCCTCCTTACAACTAATAGGGCCCACTGGCTCTCTAAGGCCCTTTGGTGTTTTTTCTAATCAAATGCTATTTCATGTTGGATGGGAATTGTTTTGACACGTACCACAGCCATTTTTTTTTTTGATAAATCTTTACATAAAATGACCATTTGTCCTAGCGTTAAAAAAAAATTATTCCGTATTTAAAATGAAATTGTGTTGACATGACTTATGTCTGCTATTCTATGATATCTAGGGGTGGATTTTTGATCTATTGCTGAAATTAAACTTGTCACCTTTGATACATGTTGGACGACCATTTGTGAGCAGATATAAATTCAGCAAGCAGACGTAGACGTCTGCCACATACTTTTATCAATCTATCAAACTGTTTTAATCTGATATCTTTTGAAAATCGATCTGTGAATTCTATATGGAAGAGGCTGAAATAAGGCTTCGAGGGTCGTTACTGAAACTATCTACTTTTGCCTGCCAGAAATATCCTAAAGTCGATTTTCTTAAACTACATAGGAGGTTCGTTGCGAATACTAGCTGAAAACTACCTCGGATCGTGTTTTAGTAGCCTAGCTGGAATTTATTTGTCTTAGACGAAATCATAATCGTAAAAATCTTTTGCATAAATCTGTTTTATCGTCTTTAAATCGGGACGAGGTCACGGATTTTATCCTCTTGACGAGCATGTTACATTCCTCTAAGAATTTGTAAGATTTTTATTTCGTCCAAGACCTGATGAAAAACGTGACCGGGCTCACTTGTGTGTTACCAGGAATTTGTCCGATTTTTATGTAGTCTTATTTGGAATTTATTTTGTCTTAAACGAAATGAAAATCTTAAAATCGTTTGCAAAAATCTGTTTTTAACCTGTTTAAATCGGGCGAGGTCACGGATTCCATCCTCTTGGCGAGCATGTACCATTCTAATAAGAACATGCAAGATTTTTATTTCGTCTGAGACAAATGTAAAAAGTGATCTAACTCACTTGTATGTTACCAGGAATTTGTCCGATTTTTATTTCGTCCAAGACAATATAGAAAACGTGACTGGGGTCACATCTGCATGTATATTACAAGGAAGTTGTCCAATTTTTTTTTCGTCTGAGACAGGATAGAAAACGTGACTTGGGCTAAAGCTCCCTTATTTCAATCTAAAAGCAGACAATTTCTTCTGACTGTAAGTACTTAGACTTAGCTTTGAAATTCTAACACTTGCATTTTCCACGAATATTAACACAAAAAAACAGCTTTATTTTTTAACGCCAAAAGGGATTTAAAAATAATCTTCGTATTTCTACTTACAAATCCAGTTGTATATGTAAATACATTTGAAAACTTGTTTTCAAGTCTGTGCATAAGGAAATTCACAATTCATTACAGATATAATAGCGAGAAACCCAAATTTACTATAAAAAAATCAGCACAAATGCTTGCTAGTAATTTCGTCTAAGACAAAAGAGAAGACAGTAGCATCTGTGCCAAGTAATTTTTCGTACGACTATAAATACTTGAACACTCTTTTCTTGGGAATCCCTTTAAAGTTGGGCAACTAGGAAATAAGATATCAGTATTGGTTTCATACGCTAAATACCACATATACATGCGCCAACTTCTAACTATAAAATTGAATTATACAAATGCAATTATTATATGGGAAAAGTTCTGTTCAAAGCAGCTGCAAACGTTGCTACCTTTCCCTTAGCTCTTGTTAACATTAAACTCTTCAGGTGTTTTGCTTTCCATGTTTGTTTCCAAATACATCAAAAATTCAATTTTATCCTTTAAGTGAAGTTCTTTATACATTTTTGTTGAAACTGGTGCCATTTTTAGATATAATTCCCAAAAACTTGCAGTAATTTCAAAAATGAAATTAAGTACTGAGTGAAGGTTAATCATACGCTATACATGCATTATGTGTTATATCAGGAATGTTAGGGTTAAAACGGAAAGCAATTAAGATGTGTTATTCCCTTTTAGGGGATTTCCCCTTTTCCCCTTAAATTTCCACTAAAAGGTATTATAACATGGTCACTTTATTAGGTGCATTGTCAATGGAGAAATTCCAAAAGAGATGGCACATCCTGGTCACTACACAATAGACAGGTGGTCACTATACAGAGGTGGTTTTATTGTAAATATTTAATGTAAATTATTTTTAATACATCATTTTTTTATAAAACTCCCGGTATGCAATAATCCCTTATGTAAATATATTGTTTATATTATGGTACTGGTTCACCTTAAAAAATCTGGCACTTTGCCCACTGGCACATGGCATAGTGCATGCTGACTGCAGGGTAAGGAATTGAATTGAATTGTATCTGAATATTTTATAACTCAATATGGATCCATTGTGAAAATCTGGATAAAGCTGTTTTATATTTAAATCAACACCAAAAGACAAACAAAAACTACTAAGGTTATAAAAGCCTTAAATTTATACTTTTAAAAATAGTTTCAGAAAGGGCATTAATAGCATAAATATAAAGTACCACTCCAACAATTTGTCTATTTGACAATAACGAGCATAGTACGAGTTATAATGCCACTATTATATATTAATTATACATATATCCAAGTACAAAGTAAAATTGCATGAAAACAGCATTTTAAAAGTGTAAAAGAGTTAAATTTTATGAAACAAAGACACGTCCTCACAGCCCATTTAGAGAGGTTAGGCAGCATTTGCATGCCTTCCTTGACTGAAAACATCGTTAAAGTGTTTTATATCCAGTAATAAGAATTTAGCTGGGACGTGACTATAACTGATATGTCATATAAGTAGTGAAATAAAAAGCAAATTGGTCAATTAAGTGTGCAATAGAAGAAAGTTAAGGCAGGTCAACAGTTGCAGGAAAGTAAAAAACACACACACAGCTCCTTTAACTAAAAGGAGTAGAAAATTTAAGACGTTTTTTATATCCAACAGTTCCCACTGCTGAAATTAACATCCCGTTTTAATGACGCGCATTTATACAGTCTAATTAAGGCAGGACTTTTCAGTTTTTCATCGTAGTCATCATCATCAAACGGGGCAATTTTTTTTACTTCTTCTCTCTTTCATATTAATGTTAAGTGTCCCCATATGCGTAAAAACAGAAAGCCTTCAAACTCTTCAAGACTATATCGAAATAGCAAAGGAGCAAATGGTATCAATCGATATTACCATAACGTCTTAAAAGTTGGAAAAAAATCGGAAAATAGCACAAATTATAAACTCACGTGCGTGTGTTAGGTGAATTTAATGAATCGTTAACCTGTTGTTCAACAATGTCTGAACATTGTTATCGTTCAAATATGGTTTTATAAATAACTACAAACCGAAAATTTACTAAAAACAGATTAGATTTCATGTTTTTCTTATACCACAAAATCGATAAATTTGTTTATCAATTTAGCTCAAGTTTCAAACTGTTATTAAGCTAATTATGTTCATATCGTGTAGCTTATTTTGAGGTTAAATTAACTATGGTTTAGGTTCATATCGTATAGCCTATTTTGAGGTTAAATTAACTATGGTTCTGATGATGAAATACCATGGTAAATTCAAATTCCGATAGCGTTTTTAATTTCTTTCGAATAAACTTATAAATAAATCGAATTATTTTATGAGGGTATATAGTATAAAATCTGTTTATTTGTAAATATATTTTAGTGTAATTAGTTTAGATTTGTTACGGTGTAGTTACACGATTTATTTAATCAATAAGCTTCCTATAATTACAATACTGCAGTACACCACTGTGCCGCAGAGTAGCTAACGTTAGTATCCTACCGTTTTTAAAAACATTGTACCAACTTAAAAAATTGCCAATGGAAATAAAAAAAGTTAGTTTCATGCAAACAGACCATTCTCTTCTTTTTCTTAATTTGATATTTTTTATTAAGTGTTACAGCTTAAAAGTTATAATTTGGATTTCCTTAAAAAAATAGTCGTTGGAAAAATTTAATAACATCAGAGGATAGATCATACCTAACTTCCTATTCAACTACATTCAAAGAATTTTCACAACTATTACGATAAAGTAAAAAAAAAATGGAGTGGAGTTACTGTTGATTCACCCTGTATCTCCTATGCAGAGTGTCTAAAAAGTCAATTTTACTAAGATTTATAAATCTTAGTAAAATAGATTTGAAAAAAACGTAATGTATAAATACATTACGTTTTTATAGTCATATATAGCCATATGCATGACATGTACAACACATAGTATATAAGAACATATTCTGTACATGCACAGTATACCATTTAATGATTTAGTAATATAATACAATGGATAGGCGTATGCAAACACATATACATGTATATCCAAACACAAGTATATTTAATTAATGTTAAACCTTTGCCATAGACATTTATGCCTATGTGTCCAATTTCCAGTCTAGATTAAGACATAGACATTGACCATATAATTGTATTTTATGACCCTATTGGCTAACTTTTTTGAAAATAAATTCAAAGATTTAATGGCTATTTCAAAGAACATCAGATATATAAGACGCCCCAGACATCCTGTAACAATGTATATAAAGTGGATTTTTGTAGGCATACATTTAAAGGGGGGTAGAGGTTATTAATGAAGAAGCAAAATGTCGCAACAAAGACACAATTTTGTCCCAGTGCAACTAAGCAAGTTCTCGTTGTTTGAAAATCGTCGCATTTGTGCCATAATTTGCATTGGTTTTACGTTAATGGGTGCGTGTGACATTCCTTCTTGATGGAAATTTTTGTAGCAGATTGCGAAGTAACAAACGCTTAAAAAAATGGCAAATTTCCAACGAAAGCTAATTAGGAAATGACACTTTTCCCAATATTATGCGAAAAGTGCAATTCACCACTAAGACACGACAAAACCCTAGCTGCAATTTAAGCTCATCCTTTAAATTTCACGCCAGATTACGAAAAGAAAACTTGAAAAGACATTATTTCTTGGCTTATTTTTTTAAGATAAAAGCAATCTAGGCTCACAACCCAGGTAATACAATTTATACTGAGATATTTAACTGGTTGGAATAAGACATCTTTTAGCCAAATTACTTACATAAATATCAAGGAGTTTTAAAGGAATGATTTCTCTTTAGCACTTTTTTTACATAAAATCAATAGCAATTTTTGTTCAAATTTATTTATAATTTTTTTTCAATATCATCTAAAAATAAAAGAAAATATGTATTTTTAAAACATGTTTAGAATTTGATATTCAATAAATAATTAGCAAAATAGTTTAAATTGGGTACATAAATTGATACATTAGCATTTGAATTGGAATTCGCGTATAACGATGCCGGATATAGCTGATATTCCGGGTATAACGATTCCGAGCAATGTGTTTGGTTGGTCTTTTATATTTTACAGTAAGTTTGTTCGGATGCTACGATGTCGGATAAAACGATAATTCGGACATAACGATCCCATTTTGATATGAAAAATGGGCATTTCATTCGCCTATAAAGATCTACTCCTCTAAAAGGGAATTCTCATTTTATACATGTATTCTTACATGTAATTATCCGTGTAAAGTAATGACAAAATAATTTACAATCTAAAGTTGGGTTGCATTTTTATCTGAAATATTATTATAACTTTTTTTTTACTATACTAACGAAACATCTCTTGAAGATCTCTTTAAGCGAATTTCACCATAGTTAAATTCTCTGTAGATGATTTTTTTTTGTATTTCACATAGGTTTCCAACGATTTTTGATAATCGTGAATTGAAATATGACATTATGTAGCATACTGTATTAATGATTTAAAAAAAAGCCACCAAAGCAGTGTTATTTATATTTCCACGAATGTTATTTGATTTTTATTTTAGCAATTTTTTTTTTTTTAAGAGTAGGTATCTGTTCTATGTTTTCTTTACGCTGCACTGGAGAGATTTTTTATAATTAACTTCATTTCAGAGCTTAATTATCATATAAATAAGCGTGTTATCCTCTTTGTGTTATCTCATTATGTATTTTGTTTGATATTCCCTCCAAATCTCATTTCATATGCACAGAATCCAAGCCTAATCTTAATTTATCGAAATCTGCATAATACAGAAATTATACACGATCTTGTAGTTGGAATATCTGGCTTTAGTTAGCGCTGTTCCCAATTTTGTCAATAGCAAGTGTTCGTGCAAATTACAGTGAAACCTGTCTAAAATAACATTCTTGGAACCATGGTAAATATTATTTTAGACATGTTCATCTGTAAACATGCTAAAGTGTATATAGCTGCAAAATAGGGAATTTCCCCTTTTATAATTTCCTTTTTTAGCTATTGGTCGACATTATTTACTCAGCTGCAAAATAGGGAAATTCCCCATTTTCAATCCTTATACAGGAACATTTGTAGATGAGTCAGCAGTTATTGGGTATGACAAGCAAAGTCTAATTGCCCTGCATCTCCCTGCCATTTGTTTCCTGTTAGACATTTTTGTTTCCTGTTAGACATTTTTGTTTCCATGTTTGACATTTTTGTTTCCATGTTTGACATTTTTGTTTCCATGTTTGACATTTTTGTTTCCATGTTTGATGTTTGACATTTTTGTTTCCATGTTTGACATTTTTGTTTCCTTGTTTGACATTGTTGTTTCCTTGTTTGACATTGTTGTTTCCTTGTTTGACATGCATTGTTGTTACTAATTTTCCCATTTTTGTTTCCATATTAGACCTTGTTATGTTTGACATTTTTTGATTCCATGTTTGACATTTTTGTTTTCTTGTTTGACATTGTTGTTACTAATTTTCACATTTTCGTTTTCATGTTTGATATTGTTGTTTCCATGTTTGGTATTTTTGTTTCCATGTTTGGTTTCGACAAGTTCTACTGTATTTTGTTAATCAGAATGTATCAGTTTATTCTTCCTTATTAACATTCGTCGATATTTAGTAAATGCCCTGTACATTAACTCCAGGGTTTCGTAAATCTCTTTAAGAGTATAGAGAGCCCGCACATAGTGAATAATCCCGCGATTATTCACGCATGAAACATACATGCCCCTAAAAAGACGACTAGGGTCTTAATCTCGTTAAAGCTCGGTTTGGTGGATAATAAATTGAAGCAAGTGCATGGGCAGATATGGATGTCATCCCCAGCCGATCAATTGACCACTGACACATTGATACCATGCACACACTTCTTCATTTTCCGATAATCAGCTCTGAATTGCACCTGACAGCTGTCTGAAATACAACATAATTCCACCCTGATTACCAATTGACCAGAACAGAAACTTTTCCCCTATTGACGTTAAGAAAGTTAACAAATATCACCCAAGGTGGAGCACTCCTATAGCTGAAATGCACTAAGCACTGAGAAATTAAGGTCATACCCATTTTTATATCGATATTCAGCGACCTAATTTAGCTTAGCTTCTTTTAATCGATTTTTAGAAATTATTACAAATATGAAATTTGCAACACGTCATTTAAACGATAATATACATAGAAACCCATATTGAAAGGATTTGTTTTATTTACATGTTCATCAATTATTTTATTTCGGCTTCATTCGGTATATTGTCTCAAATCCCCCATTTTTATAAAAAAATTATATACATTTAAAAATGTTTCTGCTTTATAGTTTTTTATATACGACAGTAAAATACAGTAATTACATGATAAACGAATTTTATAAATATTATCATTGTATTTTCTAAATTTAAAATATATTTTTTCACAGTTATCGTATTTCATAGTTTATGTTTATTTAGAATATATTGTCCAGAATTTTTAAAATATATATTGTTCTCATCTTTATTTCTTGAGCAAATTGTCTGAATTGTCCTTGCTCATATAAAATTCTTAAAAATCCGTGTCCCAGAATGCTCATATTTTTCACTTTCAAATTGTGAAATTTGAATTTATGGCTCCCATAAGGCCAATAAAACAACATAAATGTGGTACGAGATGAAACCCAATCTACACACATGTATAAATAAAATCCATCTTCTACAAAAAAATGACTTTAATGGGTTTTTTACAAACTTGTTTTAAAGTAATAGACCTAAAAGTATTTTTTTAATCTTGAGTTTGTCCAAGTTTTAAAATCACTGCATCTTCATTTAGGTTTCCCAAAAGGGGATTCAATATATAGATTTTTTGGATATATGGAATTGGCTTCTGAAATGACAAAATATTCCGATTTTTATTTTGCATATGACAAGATAGCATTCGTGACCGTGTCTTTTCTGGAAATATAGTTATAAAAGATATCCAGTCCCATTTGTATACTTTAAATTAAATTCCTAGAGCAATCAGGTTAGATGTTAGGTTGGAAAAACAGCTTTCTGCGTTGTTATTCACATATGCTAATTAGCTTTCCGTGTCAGTTGTCTTTGTCCGTTTGCACGTCATTCGCTGGCAAGGATGGTCAAATCAGTGGTCAGTTTAATGATTTTCCCATGGCGATTAAATGAAGTGGCGAAATGAAAAGACGTTGCGTTTGTTATGTATAATCCATGCACAGCACATGATAACAATCAAAACAAACGAATTAATTGACTTTCACTGGAAAAGTGTCAACATTATAGACACATATTTTACCGTCTGACAAATATCGGGCTGACTGAATATAATCGTGTTTTGTGGCTTTATTTATATTGGAAATGAAAATCAGACAATGTTTAAATTGTGCATTGCTTATCTGGATTTTGAATTTGATTTTAATTTGATTTTAATTAAATTTTCAAAATGTTGTCTTTTCAAATTATGTTTACATTTTTTGATTAAATACTATGCTCACATGATGTGGAAATATATTTCCAATATTAAAAAAAAAACATGTGACCAATTTTTCTAATATGTTCCATAATGCATCAGAAAATATCATGAATTGGGACATGTAATACATGTACATGTATATCTTAAAATATATTGCATGTTACATTTTCCAATATATTCCCCATATCAAAATCTTAAGTGTACTTGGTATACTTTTCTGAATACTAAGTATAATTAGTTGTCCAAAAAAATGCACTTAGTATACTAACTCAAAATCAAATACACATTTTTCTATGTATACTTTACTGTATACTTTACTGTAAAGTGTACTTAAAAGTATACCAAGTTGTTCAAAAAAGGTGCTCTTAGTATACTTTAATTACCAAGTATATTTGCATTTAGACTAGGGCTGACATGTATACATGTATATGTATACTATATTATTACAATATATATTATTTAAATATAACATTTGATGTGTAATTATATGTATTTTAAATATGCATCATACTATTTATATATATTTCTCATATATCATACACAGATAGCTATCTGAAATGTTATTACAATTATACATGTATGTTATTTTATATCCAAATAAGTCTAGATTGAAATGTATTTAGGCAATTGTTATTTTTAATGTGATATCTAAACATATATTGCATGCCACTGTATACTGTATTATTACTATATTACAAGAATATATATTATTTAAGTATAATATTTTATATGTAATTATATATTGTAAATATGCATTATGTTATTAACATTTATTTATCATATATCATTCACATTCAGCTATGTGAAATGTTATTTATAAAAATATTTCTACATTAATGTATTTTTGTGAAGTTATTTTAATTGTATCCATAAGTATACCTGAAAATTTGTTTTTATGACAAACTATTTTTATAGATATTCCGAAATAAACCCACGTATCATGTGAGATATATTTATAGTTTTGCCTGCAGAACATGTATTTAAAATTATTTTCAAATAGGGACAGTAAGATTTCTTGGATACTGTCTGTCATGTAGATTTTTCTAACAAAAGAGTTTAGTCTTATCATTTGTCTTTCTGATGACCTTCTGTTGTCCATTTTTTAGCCATGGGTGTGTCTAAAAATCAAGTGATTTATGGTTTAATGTGAGTAATACATTGCTCTACAATGATTTTGCGGTCATACCTCCACAACTAATCCATCATCTTGGACTATCTGTTTCCAATAAGATATATCTGCTGACTTATTGGAGTGTTCAGTGTTTGTACTTTTTTTTCGTCTTTTTAAGCTTTTTATTCGTTACAGAATCATCTTAGGTTAAAAAAAAACTGAGACAAAATATCCCTTTGTCCACTTTTTTATGGCAACAACTTTGTCATTCGGATGAGAACATCAAGATTTTTTTTTAAATAACCAAAAAAAGTAGTAATAAAAAACAAAGCACTTCAGTCATATTTGAATTATAAATTGTAATAGTCTTCATAATAAATGAATGAGATAGCCAGTCCTTATGTGACTTCAACTTTATTTAATCATTCAAAAATTGAGCATATCCTGAATTTTTGATGCAAGCTTGCCCCCTGCATATTTGATAAAATATTATGTTAAATATTTAGGTTAGATATCGTGCTTTTATACCTGATCATAGAAAACATAAACATCATGTTTGGTGTATTTAATACATCGTTGGTTTATATCAAAAACTTTCATCGTAGTACTGAAATATATCGTTACAAAATTAAAGATTGAGGATTTTGATATATCTATAATTCACTAGCAGTATTTATAATTATGTACCATGTGCACCAAGCAGATTGAAATGCTTTATGTGGTGATATTGCATTTTGCAGGGTTGTCCATCAGGGGGGATATAGCACACATGACTTCCCATTTAACTGCATAAACAGATTTGTCATAACTATAGGATTTAAGAAAAGCAATGAAGTGACACTGACTTTTGACTCATTCTGTAAATTCATCCAAAACAATACATGCTATTTTCTAAATGATGTCGATGTGGGCACTTACAATTTTTAAATATTTAACTGAACGTCTAATCCAAATCCTGCGACAAAAAATGCTGGAAATATATATCAACATTTTTCACTATGTATTGATTTTATTATGTTTGTATGGAGGAGAAGCTTTTATTTCAAATGCAAAATATACCAAATACAATGCGTCGACATCTAAACACATATTTATTTAAATAATATTAATCACATGTAATAGAATTGCGAATACATCTTGAATTTAACAGATTTGTCTTACATTCTTCACGTATAAACAAGTAGAACCTGTCTAGAATAATACTCTTGGGACCAGGAAAATGTATTATTTTAGACAGGTTATTACTTCCGACGGGTTCATCTGTATACATACCACAGTGTATACAGCTGCAAATAAGGGAATTCGCCCTTTTTGAATCCTTCAACGGTCACTATATATATTGGTCGACATTATTTACACAAGTTGCAAAATATTGAATTCCCGGTTTTTCAATCCTTATACTGTACATGTGTACATATGTACATTATAAATTGTCAGTATAGTTATTGGGTATCACAAGCAAAGTTTAATATGTATATAATCATATATAACCAAATTTAAGTCTATGCCTTATTTGGAAAAAAGCTTAATATTTCCATAAAAAGCCCATATTTATTTTTCCTACACAACAAAATATAGTTCTGATATTTCATTAAAATTTGTAAATTTTGCAGTTTGAACCCTTCAGTTTTAAGAATCTTACAGACCACCCAATAATTGTAACTAGAAAATTCCGAATTAATAATTGTATACAAAAATACCTGCAAAGAGCAGATTAAAAATGTGTTGGCTGGACATTAAGGTCTAAGCATTGAATCATTAGCGATAAGACCGTTTTCATATTTTCGTTCATTTTGGTAAATGACAGTGCGGACAATGGGTCCATAACCGATGGTTTTCCACGCTATCTAAGGGCTGTATAAGCCAGCAAAGGCCATATATATTATGTATAATACGGCAATGGCATTTCAGAGCAGTACGTTGCTCCTCCGCAATGCGGACGAGACTTTTATCCACTTTCATGCAGCACTCGTCTATAAATTGCTAGCTACCATGCATCCCATGTTAGCTTATGGCAGCCCTAGCTATAGCAGTTGGCAAAAATGCTGCAGCTATAGGGCCAATGGAGTTGGGAATTTTGATGGCCATTTGTCAACGAGAATAATGTTGAAGGTATTGGCAATCCCAGAGGAATTTTCCAGAGGAGAAAAGTGCACGGACTTTTAATGGTTGCTAAAGCAATGACTGGAAATGCTAGTGCTGTTCAACAGTGTGGATGACAGTTGAAGGGGAATAAAAAATGTATAACAGCGTCCATAGAAGATGAGCAAAAGGGGTTACATTGTCATATGGTATCACGAAAACGGTGGTCAAGATGACCTCACTCGTGTTTATATAGAAGCATGGACAAACTGTAATATATGAATGGATTATTTGTGCGGTTTGCTATATTGAAAGAAATCACTGAATATTTTTCTTCCATTTGTTTTCACTTACAGTAGAACCTGTCTAAAATAATCCTATGTAAAATAAAGCTCTCCCAAAATGCCCTATATAAGCAGATGTAGCTATATTTGATAATGTATGGCCATAAACACCCTAAAAGCCCATGTGTTGCCATTTTTTCATTAGTATATAATTATAGTGATGTTATCTTCAGTCATTATAATAATTAGGACAGTTTTCAAATAAATATATGACCCTTATGTGGCTCAATTAATTTAGTCCATATATACAAGGCATTGAATGACCAAATATGATGCTTATATGGCTATAAATGTATATGGCCTATACATTGATTTAATTGCATATGGCCCATACATGGCTTTAAATGTGTATGGCCTTTAATGTAGGCCTACATTGGTGTAAATGTATATAACTTTTATATGACCTATATAACCCTTATATGACCTATAACTGACTTCAAATGTATATTGCCATTACAGGCTATACATGTATATGGCCCACACAAGGCAATACATGTATATGGCCCATTCATGGCAATAAATGGTTGTGGCCCATACATGGCTAAACATGTATATGGCCCATACATGGCTATACACGTATATGCATGGCTTAAATGTATATCGTCCATACATGGCTATAAATGTATATGACCCCTACAATAAATGCTTTATGCAGGTTCCATATACATGTATATATACAAATTATAATTTATGTAGGTTTTATGTGATCTATAATCTTACATGTACTTTAAGTAGGTTCCATGCCTGGACACCCTGTATAAGATTCTGCCCAAGTTATGGAAGGGCCCAAGGTGTAGAGATTTTCCTGCGATTTGGGATATTTAGTTTTAGTACCATTTATTATACGAAATACTTCAAAAACAAAACCTTCATCGAATCAATAATATATCTAAAGAGCAGTTTGGAAAATTGTATTTTCGCTATTTATTTAAAATTTGAAAGGGCGAGGTAAATAAAGGCTATTCGTAAAATACGGTTTAATAAATTGAAGTAAAATGCTGCATTTTTTCGTTAGATTTTTTTACCTAACTGCCAATAGCATGGGCCATTCTAAAGACGCCAAAAACTAAATTTGCGATCGTTGAACTCTAGGGCAAATAGAGAAAAAATATACTGTTGATCGAGGAAAATATTTGCTCTGTTTTAGGCCTATTTAATGAATAAATCAATATCTGAGAAGAAAAAGGGAGCCTTGCTTTATAGGCTTATAAGAGTCTTTTTACTGGCCAACATTTTTCCTATACGATAATGACTTTTTGACGATATATTTTTATACCAGAGTGGTAACATTTGGGCTAGACTTTCTTGCATGGGGCCTCCAAATACATTAATTAAGTCGATAATGATGCCATTAAATTTTAAAACTAAATGTTCATCTCCAGATATGGATTTTTCACGTTTTATATATTCAACTTGTGTATATCTTCTTCTTCTTCGTTTCATATGCTCGACAATCTTAATGAAATGTTTTGTAATCTTAGCTCAAGGTTAAAAGGGGATTGTTTAATTAAAATCTTTTTTTTCATGAAAGATATTATTTAACTCCAATTAAAGATGAAAACGCAATTTTATATTATTTGAATTATGCGTGGAGCTTCAACATCCAACAATTAAACATTTGTGTTTAAAGGTAAACAATTCTATTTATTTCTGTAAAACATTTGGAATTCAAAAATTAACAGTATAGGATTTGGAATAAAAGTTTCAATTTGTTTAATGTTAATAAGACTGCAAATTAATAAGATGTTTAAAATCATTTCACACGATAAAAATTCCATTATGTTGAAGTAAAAATTATTATTATTAGAGCTTATTTGCAATTATTTTCAAATAAATACAGTGGAATTCGCTTATTACAAAAATCTATAAGTGACATAAGAAATCAGATCGTTATATCCGGATTTATGAAAAAATAATACCTGATATAATACACGTAATAACTATTAATTTACATACTTGTACATATAAATGCAAGTTTAAAATTGATTCACGTGTATTTTGTATATGTTTTGACTGAAAAAAAAAATTAGTTTAGAATTGTAATTAATTAAGTGGTTTGGAAAAGGCAAATTTTCTGGAAATTGTGAAGAAATTTTAAATTTTCAATAAAAAAATAGTGAAACCATTTTGCTAACTAGAAAAATGTAATGCACTTAAAAGGGTTGCTTTATAGGGAGGAGAAAATCTCATAAAATCGTTATAAGCGAATGAAAGAAGCATTTCGATTGAAAATGAGATCGCTATGTCATGCTTATCGTTATATCCGACATGGTAGTGTTCTAACAAAATTACTGTACGTAAGATAAGATCAACCGAACACATTACTGGGAATCGCTATACCCGGAATATCAGCTGTATCCTTCATCGTTATAAGCGAATTCCGGATTGAAGGGAAATTTATTTTTAAAACTGAAAGAAGTAAACATAATTTCTGTTAAAACCTGCAGATATAAATGTGCCTATAGTGGAATCTCTCAAATAAGAGATCTTATTTTAATTCGAGGTTAGCAAAAGCTCTAAGACATTTCTAGATTTCTACATTGAGGATGAAAAACTTTCCATTTGCTTATCATTAAGAGGCATCAGTTGCTGTCATCCTTGATTGTGTTTCCGTTTCAATCGTTGCTAAAAGTGACATTTTGCACTTTTCTTGGTAGGGAAATAATGAGAGTTGAGAATGCTCGTAAGATGGCTCACTAAGCATTTGGCGTGTTTGCCCAAGAATATTTTAAATAAATTTAGTGAAACTGATGAGTTTCAATCCACGATGAAATCCCCGTAGAATCTCTTATCGAGTGCGTGATATACACCTATGGTGGATTGGCGAATAATGATTAAAGAGAGGA
This sequence comes from Xestoiulus laeticollis, assembly GCA_034698905.1. NCBI lineage: Eukaryota > Metazoa > Arthropoda > Diplopoda > Julida > Julidae > Xestoiulus > Xestoiulus laeticollis. The sequence continues at coordinate 5,628 of JAQGCC010001014.1, read as the reverse complement.
TCGTAATCTACACCTACTTAAATATTCTAGCAAAAGTGGGGACCCTTAAGGAAATTTAAAGGGCTCACCATGATCATGGTAGATTCAAACTTTTCCACACAATTGATCCTATATTGAATTTTTTTTTTCTAAATTCATGGAAGTTTGTATACGAAGATGCACTCACTGGTTATCTTGATTAAAATTGTATGGCCTAAACACGAGGGTTTTACTCTATTATATAATCTAAGAATGACTGAGTTTGGATATGGAGATTTTTTTCAATAAGAATTTTAAACGAATGTATAATATGAGGGTAAGAAGGGGTATAAAGTTGAATTTCATATTTTTAAATTGTTTTAATTACTTATTTTTACCTCAAATTAATTATGATTAAAATAATTATGTCTACAAATTATATTTTGAAAATAATACATGTTTAATGCATTTTACTATGTCTTGCATTTTCAATTTAAAAAGTAATATTTAATATTAGTTGATATACATTTTATAAATTATATTTCAGATTTTAGTATTGTGCTAGTTTAAATTCATTTATATTAGTTTAGTTTAATTTTAGTTTAGTTACAATGATTAGTTCAGATTAGGTAATGTAAGGTTGCATACCAGAATAAGACTTTTTTTCTAAATTATTTTTTAATTTAATTTTGGAAACTGTCAAAAACAAGTGGAATGTACGAGGACATAGCATAAATATTCCTTTATTTGTTTAAATTTTTTGTTTCTGTATATGTATATTTCATTTGATAAAAATATGTCTGTAAAATGTACCAATTAAACAAATAATAGAATATTTATGCTAGGTCCTCGTACATTTCATTTGTTCCTATCATTTTCCAAAATTAAATAAAAAAATAATTTATAAAAAAGGCTTATTCTGTTAAGCAACTCTCTTAAGATATAACTTTGCACTTAATGAAATTATTTAAGATAAAATTGTGATGTACTAATAAAATCATGCCACCTTTAATAGTATAATCAACCACAAACTCATTGCACGAGCCATGAGGATGTCAGACAAATAAGACAATAGTTGTCCAACAGAATTGTTAATATGAAATCTTTTCATCAAATCCACATTTTGTATTTGGTAAGATGGATTCCTGTTTATGATAAATGAGTAAGGCCAGGCCGATATCTACTCGTTTCGCCTTGTTGTCCACATTGAATTGCTGATTTCACTTAAGGCATGACAGGGTTTTGGTCACTGGACATCATCCTGATGCGTTTCTGTCTTTAGACAAAATCTCAGCAAGCTTGCTCTAGTAAAGCTCTTCCCACTGTTCGACTAACATCAATTTACGATGATATATGAGTTTGCCATCCACATACATAGGTACATACATACATGGAGTAGCATGCATTGATAAATGGCAAAAAACAAAAGTTCACCTTGGGAAACCTAGACGTTATGTCCACTGTTTCCTTCAACATCTTGTCCAGATTTTTTCTCCATTCGTGTACTACTATATTGGCTTTGATACACACATAGAAATGCATTTCTTATTTCAGAAATATGCTTAAGAATAGGGTATTAATTGCTAGATGAGCAATGACATATCTGAAAGTTTTGTATATGCATAAATTTATATTGTACATTTTTCATTTACATTCAAAATCATATTCACTTCTAACTCTCTCGACTTTTAAATTATGGTTAGGCTATCTACATATTATTGTAGCAATAATACTCTTATAAATTTGAATATTTGACACATTTTAATTCATTCATGCAGTCATTTTTACATCCCTACTCATTTGCAAATTTTTTAAATTCATAAATGGTTTAATTACCACAGACAAATATTTTTGGAAATGCTATTACATTTTAAAACTGAAAACACATAAATAGTTTTCATTAAAATTTCCAACTGTGAATTTAAAAATCTTAATTTTTGTAAGCTGACGAAAATCAGTTGAATAGTTGATGTATTGTAGTCCAGTGTGATGTTTCATCAGTCACTTTAATTTCTAAAGCAACATGTTACTTTCTAGATATATTTGATTGCGGTGCTTCCAGCAACACAGTTGCTTCTTTCAAGATTAAAATGTCTGAAATATAAGGGTTTTCTTGGATTTTTCTCAATTTCCTCGTGTCGCATGGAGTTCGTTGCAGGGAGTCCAATAACTAACAACAGTAATTTCATTACAATCCTCCCCTACTTTCTAATCGTAAATTTTCTTCGTCCTCAGTTTTCTCTTATATCTGCCCCCACATCATCACATTTCGTTTCTTGAGATGGACATTGTTAGTGGCTGAGATATCCTCTAGGGGTTTGCAACCAACATAAATCATCACGTGACATTTAGCAGAGTATAAAATCACATTTTTTTATACAACTTCAGTGGTCCTTTTTGAGGTAAATGAAAGATAAACCTTCATTGCTGAGCATCGACATAAAGTGAACATCTTGGGGTGGACAGCTTTAAGAAAATGACATCTTTCTATACATGTATTGAATTTTAATATGGATTTGAACATATAATTAAAAATGTTGAATATTTTGACACGATTTATTACAAAATAGAGCGCCAGCATATTTTGACAAATGTTTATCTGTTTCTAAAGGTTACACTTTCAATACTACATTTTTAATAAATTTAATGCAACATTATCAATTATGTATAATATGTCTTCATTTTATAAGAATTATGCTTTGTTTCTGTAACCATATTCATGCTTTAATCATGGTCTGTTTGTTTACGGTCTGGTACATTTTTACTTGTATGACCCTTTCAAAACTTTACAATTCATATCCATTAGTGGTTTTACAAAAACTTGTGTATATATCGTTTTTTTAAAAAATCGCTAGACATTTTTTTGTCAGAGTATGTCTGCATTTTTGAAAAGTAAATTCTTATTGTTATCAATGAAATGAGTCAGGAAGTCTACTACATTTAACCAAAAGTCTCATTTATTTGCATTTGTAAAAAATAAATCTCAATTAATCTTGGTTCTGCTTTTAAAGTAAAAGTACTTGAATATATTAGCAAAGTCATGACAATTTTTTATCTTTAAAACGACATGTTGTTGAATGAACCAATTTTAAATTCAACAATAGACATTTCTGTTAAACGTTTTAAGGACCAAGATAGATTAATTACATATCAAAACCATAAAATAGAGGCGTGTGCATTGACATGTTATCTCTTTGCCCCTATTAGCTGACCCTGTAGTTCGGCAAGCCATACATACTCCTAAGCTTGCAGTGATTGCCACCTTTAAGGGGCAGCATTTTATTAGATCATTTCATAATAAAACAGACATGTTGGTGAATGAACTATTTTAAATTCAACAATAGACATTTCTGTTAAACGTTTTAAGGACCAAAATTGATTTATTACCATAGCAAAACGACAAGGTTGGCTTAGTGGTTATGCTTAGCTCCTTGACTTCGGGAGACCCGGGTTCAAACCCGGTCGGCTATCCTGGTTGTGGTTTTTCATGGTTTCCCACAACCTCCATTTAACTCCTATATTGGCACGTAAAGGCTAATGCCGTGATACTTCCCCAAAAATCGGCCACGACCGTATACTCTTTATCCCAATTAAAAATTCTGGCACTTTGCCCCCTGCCACATGGCATACTACATGCTGATTTCAGGGTAAAAAATTGAATTTAATTGAAAATAGAGGATTGTGCAACATTTTATCTCTTGGACCCCATTAGCTGCCCCTGTAGTTCGGCAATGTTACCCCCAATGTTAGCAGTGATTGCCGCCTATTAAGGGGCAGCATTTTATTAGGGCATTTTTATTTGCTCACTATATATACCTACAATTTTTAATATTTTTAACATATCACACAAAATGACAGTGTTTAAATTTCCAGATATTAAAATTCGAAAATAAAAAATATTCATAAATTAGTTTTATGCACAATGTTTCATGTGGTCAAAACACAAAATTTATTACACGTAAAATAGCAGAGATCTGCGAATACATTTTCAGCAACATGGCACTTTTACATTCCCTTAAATCATTTTTGACAAAGACATTTATGTTGTATATGACTGTGAACCATGTCTTGTTTATATTATCTGCATCTGTCACTGTTTCACTCTCAAGATGCAAATACTGCAATAACAGCTATTAAAATTCAGACTGATGATACTCAGACACTTGCATTTAAGGACTTGCATAACAAGATTTGCGTAAGTTTTCCTAAACAACATTTTTGACTTTCCCCACCTTCCAAACAACTTTTTAATGACCATTTTAGCCTATTGAAATTAACCTGCATTATATTAAACAAAATGTTGCAAAATGTGGATCGTGTATCACAGCCTCAGTTTCCCATTATGTTCAATGACTTGTTTTAAGTTGTTTTTAATTCCTGCACCACGGTTAATGGTTTATAGTTGTTGAGGTGGCATAGGTCGAAGGTAGAAAACGGTTGACCATACGTCAGATTCATGTGTTTCGTCTGACCACTGTTCATATGAACAACGTTTTATGTACAGTCATTCGGACGTAATAAGAGGATTACGATAAAATTCCTAGCAAAGCCGCGTTATGCCTCAACAATGCAATTTTAGAGTTAAAAATAGAGATTAATAGCAAGGCTATCTGGGATTCCGTATCCTTATGATTGTCCAGTGGGCATTATCACCGTTTTATATGCCAGAAATGAGAGCAAGAAGATGGTTGTTTGCTGCTAGCCAATTAAAGCTGTGTCCTAATTTTCAATGCATAAGAAAAATTTATGAAATTTCATGAAGGAATTGCATAGATGCAGTGGTTTCAACGCTGGTTTGGACAAATAGGTCATATCATTCTTTCCAAAATGCCTCAAATTAGGTGACATGATTTCATATTAAGCAATCCCATCTATGTACATATGGAAAATGAGCATGTTAAAACCATTTTATGTTCTACCATTGCTTTGCTTATTACATTAGATTGTAGGACAAACTATTAAATTAATATTTTAAAATTGTGGTACTTTGTAATGAACATGAAATTCAGATGTGTGTATTATTTATTGCACTTAATTATAATGCTAATTAAATGTGGTTTGACCAACATTGAATTAAAATTTTAAGCTTAATGGAGAAAAATAAAAAAATATAATTCAGATATAAAAATTTGTCAGCACGATAAATGGGATAAAATAGTAATTTTTTAATGTATTTCTCATTATGTATGAATTGTACATTTTTTTTATTTTATTATATCTAATTAAGAGTACAATATATACTGTAGTAGTGGGTATAAGTTTGAATTATTTGTAAGATTGAAGTAATATATGCAATTGTGTTGAAAGTAATTTAAAATTAATACGCACCTGCATTATTAAACCTCACCTTCTCTCTCATACATCAGTACCCCACCTCTGTCAAATTTTCAAAATAACAGAAATTTATGCAATACTAACTAATAATCGTCAATATACAATGTTTGTAAGCATTAACACACCTTAAAAAAAATCATATCTCTGTGAAAAATGGACATATTTTTTAATAGTATTTTCCCAGAGATATTGTTTAACTTGTGTACTATACACTGCAAAGCAAAAAATCTTAAAATAAGATTCGTTACTAGCTTAATACCTTGTCCACGAAATAAGATGCTATGATGCATCTAATTTTTAACCATCTAAATGTATTCATCTTGAAAGTCGATGCAT
>JAQGCC010001013.1:0-27639 GCA_034698905.1 Xestoiulus laeticollis | reverse complement strand
TGTGGATCAAGAAAACTTTTGCGTGTTAATTCACGCCGCAGAACTCAGTTAACCTGGTCACATGACCTAGTATACTGTGCCCTCTATACTATAGGTCATGTGACCAGCTTAACTGAGTTCTGCGGTGTGAATTAACACGCAAAAGTTTTCTTGATCCGCATCAGTTGATCTACATCAACGTTGGTGTGAAGAAGGTCTAAGGTGAACTGTTTGATGTGATTCTTCCTGAATCATTAGGTACATTTAAGGTAGTGAAACTTAACCACGCTATTGCAATGTATATTGGTTTTACTTAGTTGACGGAGGCCTGAGTGGGATGGCCGAGATTGTAATATTCTGTATTTTAACGCCAATATTGATATTCTAATGGCACTTCATATACATTGCAAATGAAAACATCTTAAAAAATGTCCCCTAAACTAGACATTATGATGCGTCTAAGCAAATTTGACTTAAATTAAGAAGTATCTTTTGCATTTATTTTGCTTACTGTCCGTCTTATTATGACGCATTATTATGAATGCAACTAATTTCAAGTTTAAAAAAGTGGTGAAATTAAGATGCATTTTTGCACCTTATTTCGGGGTCAACTTAATTTAAGATAGCCTATTTTGATTTGCAATATATTAGCTTAAATTTCACTTGTAATGATGGGTAGTCAGACTTGTTGTGTTGTGTCGGTTAAATTGGAAATTTGCTCCTCTCCCGTCACTACGAACTTAGCTGAATTTGGCTGAAAATACGAAAATTTTAGCATCGTGAGCATAATGATTATTAGGCATGAACATACAGTAGATTCTATATGGCTTAACATGTAAATCATAAGGATATATTGCAGCGTTTAAATACATGTAAGCCTGTTTGATTGCAGAATGTATAGTTGCCCTTATCACATACGGCTTTCCTTCATTGGACCATTTCGATATACTCTTCTCTCTCTCTTTGGTATTATATGCCTTTGGGCTTCTAAACCCCAAAACAACCAACTACCAAATCAAAGGACAACTGTGCTTTGCTATTTTAGAAGGGGGAGTTTGTTATTTTTAAAGCTGTTGTTAATGTTTGTAAACGAAGCCTTATGAATGTTAGAAAACTTAGTGACCTGACTTGACACGATAAATTGTGTAGGACCCTCGTGCATTGTCACATTACTCCTTGCGATATTTTGTGTTACAATCGTTAGGAACTGCTATTAATGTTTTCATCATCTAATGATTACAAAATAATGAACATGTCATTTCAAGTTATCGACATTGAACATAACCTTTCGTAGAGGAATAAATTAGGAATAGTTTGTGAATGTTTAATGCTTTTCAATATGGAGATCATATAATTATCCATTTCAATATACATGTGCAATTGTATGATCACTATATATGTAAACTACGGTGTTCAAATATCGATAAAAATGTCGGATTTGACTATTCGAGTAACATGTATTGTAAATATTGGTTTACTGCATTTATTTATGGCAGCATAAATATTTGTTGAATATTTGTTGAGCGAGTTTATAGTTTATCTAATACATGTACTTGCGAATGCTTCATGTTAATCAAAACAAAAAACAAGACGCTATAGTACTTGATAGTCTTAGGCATATTAATGACAATAAACTGCTTGTAAAGGCCCTTTTCATTTGCAATTTTTATCCGGAAGCATTATTTCATTTCCGAAGCATATTAATAGTAAAAATAGAAAATTCAGAACTACTGTATCGCAATAAAAATCTCTGGTTTTTCATCATTCGTAAACATCTTCATGTATTCATAATGTATTTTTTATTGAAAATTCGTTCTTGTCAACGTGTATACAGCATACAGCATGTTTGTTTTCGATCACGATTTAAAAAGACGAGCTTCTCTTTGTAGATCCGTATAATAAGAGTAGTTTTTTATGAATTTTGATCAAGAGAATTTTGATTAAATAAACGGTGTCCCTGTAAATATACTGGGAATCATGCCAAGTTTACACTCACCTAGCTTCATGTACAACGCTGCGAATGTACATATTAATTTAACAAAACTATTCTACGTTGGAGAATGATTCCAGGACATCATTCCAGAATGATTCCTAAAGATTCTGGAATGAATTTTTTGAATAAAGCACGTTGGTTTCGATACGCTCGCACATAATGGAGCATGGAAATCAAGCAGGGAATGAATTCTTCAAATGGAGCATTCTAATTGGTTGGCCGCCATTTCCCGTTTTTGTCGTCTGCATGTATCCAATTGTGCAGACAAAAAAATGCAGCAGTCAAAACGGGAAATGGCCACCAACCAATCGAAACGCTGCATTTCAGGAACTCATTCCCGAAACATCAAACATGTTTGATTCCGGGAATGAAACATATGCTTCTTTCCTCGAAACGATGCCTTATCATGTACGGGTGCATGGACGTTAACGTGTTTGTTTTCAGGAATTATTCTGGAACGATTCCCACTCCTGGAATCATTCTCCAACAATGATGAGAAAAGCAACAATAACGGTTATTTTTGCTACAAGTATCTTTTAAGCTCCAGTCTGTCAGCACAGACAATTAAGAGATACATGTATACAAAATTCAAAAACTGCAATTCAACCAAACCCCTTTAAAATTTCTCATTTGAATAGATAGGAAACGTCACTAACTGTAATGTTTTTATTACCGCTGAGTTTTCTAATCGTATGCTTTAGGCCAAAATGCCGTTGCTGTATATGGCTTGCATGAACGACATGCTAGAAGTTAATTAATAAGCATACATATATACATGTATATAAGTCTGTATATATGCATGCTTCTCTATTCTCGCCGATAAATTGGTATACATCTGCAAAATGTTATTTGAAAGATTTTTTTCCCATTTCTTTCAGATAAAATCTTGCTGCTAATGCTGCCTGTATAGTTTTTGTAAAAAATGCAATTAATGCCATATTATTTTTTTGCATTATCTCAAGCAATCGTATGTAAAATTAATGAACGCAACTTTTAATGATTTGCATGCGCATAAATGCAATGGATACCCACTGTATCCAAGTACATGTATAACGAATGCTTGTCTGAAAAAAAAGCATGAAAGTTTGTATAAACTTACTCTTATGTTATTCTATATCACTGTAGCTCTTGCTTTATGAGATACTAAAGTTTTTTCTGAGAACAAAGAGCTTAAGCCTGATGCAGTAACTCACTTTCTGCAAGCAAGAGTTTCAAAATATACGTAAATATGAAAACTCAACTCCACTAATAAAACCATTCTTAGTTCATGGTGATGGTTAGTATTTTATATATACTGTGTGACTTGAAACAACAAAAGTCATATCCACTTTTGATAGTTAGCTGTAAAGTGCATTTGATATTTTTTTTTCATTTTTAGTCAAAAGGCCAGCGTTTTTATTTTAGGAGAACAATGGCGAGGAATCTTTATTAAATTTTAGGCCTGCATTGTCCGCAAGTAGTATTTTTTCCTCATTTTTGTAAGATCAGGAAAGAATGAGCAAAATAATTTACACAACTCGTGCATCTATACTACTCAAACTTTCCCACCAGGCTTTTTGCCCAGTCTTCCACGCAGTAGTTTCAAAATCGTCATGTTCATGCAAGACTGACGATAAAACATTAAGTATAGACATGCAGGTTTAAGATTTGGAACTTGACATGCACTGTAAACTTTGATTCATAAAAAAATAATGTTAAGCTCGTACTCTATAGTTTATTAACATTTGGTTAACCAAATCTTCTTGGATTAAGGTCTTGATAAAGTGCCGAGGACATGTACATATTTACCTTAAGTTAATTCGGAACCATCTGTTTTGACTACATTTTGTTTACCATCGGTATTAAGTCTTGCAAGCGGTCTACCGGAAATTATAACCCCAATGTCCCGAAAGGGTCAAGGTTGCTTCATTGCTATCAAAGCTTTTGAGTCTTAGCGGATTTTCACCTCTGCTTTAAAACAGCCCATGCTTAACGTTTGGGCTTAATTAAGGAAATATAGGTTGAACAATTTCTTAAGCATGGCTATTCAACCAACATTAATTCTTTATGCTTCATCTCTTTGTGGAAATGAACATGCAGCCTTGAGCACAAATGAAAACAACACGATTGAAGCTGAAATGCCTTTAAAGGAATAGTCAATGAAAAAAAAAACACCTTCAATTTCCAGGCAAGTAGTGTTGTTTTTTTATTTCTAAGGTAATTTTTAGTCTTTCTTGCAATTGATAAGTTTAAAGGGAAGCTTTTTCTTATTGTGTGCCACAATTTTTTAAAAAAATACAATTTTGGATTAAAGAGGGGGAAAACAAAATAGCAAAATTATATACCGTAAATACTCGATTAAACTCCGGTCTCGAATAAACCCCGGGTATTAGGGGGATTTCCGATAGAATTTCCTGATAGATTCGCGTAGTGCATAGGGGATTTCCCTTATTATTGAAATATCACGAAAATAAAATGGCGGTAAGTTTTGCTCATTTTTAATTTATTGGTACATGTATCAACTTTAAGAGAATAAAAATAATAAATCCTGGTTTCGAATAAACCCTAGGTAATTGTTCCTTACTTTTAAATAAACCCCCGGGGTATTTATTCGAGTATTTATGGTATTAAGACTACTTGTTACACGAATCTGGAATATACACTAGTAGTAGGCCTACAACAATATTATAGGCTGCCAATAAATATACACTGCATGTAGCAAAATGCAGCAATAGAGGTAAAGACCTGCATACATAATGTTTTATTCCAATGGCTCAAAATTTTCAAAGTAGGCCTACCCTGAGCACAGTATGCATAAAACCAAATAGCTATTAAACACATCATCATAGATTTTCCGAGGATTGTATAACAAAAAAGATGGCTCCATTGTATCATGTTGATATTATATTTTAATGATTTAGTATAGATCGTAACCTTTGAATGGCTCATAAATGAAATGTCGCCCTAATCCTATGGGCAAGGGAACATTGGCCACAAAGAATTAGAGCCAAACATGGCATTTCAATTATCATTAAATTTCATTGACATTTTTCCCTACTGAAAAAACAGCATATTGTATCCGAGATGTAATGGTACATGCCCCTGTCGAAAGATACCAAAGTCATATAGTTAAAAACGTCCAGTAAGCCTATATTTCAAATAAAAAAAATATATTGTCGAGCTATATACGCATTGTGATGGATAAAATATAGAAATGCCTGTATTTTATGAGTTTATATATATTATGCTAAGCTTATACGTGTATATCCTATTTCTAAGAAGCCTAAAAAACAGCTACATGTTTTTTGACATTTAGCTCTACCATTTATCATTGACTCAGTGCACCAAAGCAGAAAATATGAAGCTGACTCCCAAGAAAGATAAGCATTTCTAGATGCAGTGCAATATTAATTTGAATTTTTTTTTTCTTTCTATTGAAAAATGACGAGGTTTTTTATACACATGCAATCCCCTTCATTATCTTTGTACGAAAAAACACGAATTTTTTCCTCCTCCCACGTGCCGACGCGCCCTCTACCATTTGTCATTGTTCCGATGTATTAAAATTGTATTGCCCAATTTATGGAAAAAAATTGTATGATGTATCTGCTTCGCTAGAGTGCGTTATTTTTCGTGACAAAAAAAATTGATAAGGCGAAATTGAAAAATCTATGGGAATACATTTGGTAATGTCGGAGGCGAAATGACTGTAATCGAAAGGATGTTTGGTATTTTAACTGAAGGCCGATAACCTTATGAACCTTTATGCAGCAGTATCCATACACTGCAAATGAAAGCATCTTAAAAACTGTTCCTCTGAAATAAGACGTTATGATATGCATCCTCGCAAATTTTACTTAAATTAAGATGCATCTTTTGCATTTCTTTTGTGTACTGTCCGTCTTATTATAAAAATGCAACTAAATTTAAGTTAAAAAAGTGGTGAAATTAAGATGCATTTTTGCATCTTATTTCGGGTGACATCTTAACATAACATATATTTTGATTTGCAGTGTAATTGTATACAATGAAATTTTAAAAAGTATTAAGAAACAAAGACCCGGGGTTTATTCGAGACCCGGTGATTATTATTTTTATTTTCTTAATGTTAGTATCAATAAATTAAAAATGACAAAAACTTACCAGAAACAAGCACCATATAGCACCGGTATTTTTGTTGCCTGACATTTCAATAATAAGGGGAATTCCCCTAACACACGGGGTTTATTCGAAGCCGAGATTCGTAGTGATGGAGGCTCCTCTCAGCCTCCGTCACTACAAATACAGCTGAATTTGGCGATAAACGGGCTAAGATTTGCAACTTGAGGGCAATTATTGTTAGTAATAGGCCTACGGTATTGATAATTATATATGTAATATAAACACTGATCATAATCAAATCAAAAACATACAAAAATGTACATACAGTAGAACCTGTCTAAAATAATACTCTTGGGACAAGGGAAAAATATTATTTTAGACAGGTTCATCTGTAAACATGCTACAGTGTATTCAACTGCTCAACAGGGAATATTCCCTCCCTTTTTGTATCCTTCATGAGTCACTAGATATTGGTCGACCTTATTTACACAGCTGCAAAATAGGGAATTTCCCCCATTTTTCAAATTTTTTACATATGTACATGTATAGATGAGTCAGTAAGTATTGGATATCACAAGAAAATTTTATTATTTTAGAGAGCATATTATTTTATACAAGATTATTTTATACAGGTTATACTATAAAAGTAAAACGTATAAAATTGCAACATTGCGATATTCTTATTTACATGTTGCACAAAAAATAATAATACATCTCAATATACTCACCAAATATATCCAAAAGACATGCATTGTTCCGATAAAACTGGTTTTATAAACTAGACTCAAAATGTGGTGATTTTATTTATGTTAGGGACCATGCACCATAGGAGTTGATATCACAAGACGTTGGCTGGCTGCCTTTTTCTCATCCAGCTATAGATCATAATGCTGTGCATCATATTTTGAGCTCAAGGAGTGCGGGCGAGGCATTACACTGATTATGTGCATAGTTTTCTAGAACGTTCACATAACGACGTCGTCACCATGAGAGGGGGAGGCAAAAAAAATAGGAAGTGTGGTTGAGTGGGGAGCTTCTTCTTCACCCTATAAGAGGCATGTCTGCAAGTGACGTTCTTCAATTTTTGAGAATATTGGATTGCTTGCTGGGTAATTTTTTTCATTTGAAGAGGAAAAGAGGTATTATATCCGAATTAGATGCTGAATTGTCGATAAATTAGCGTAGAAGTACCGCAAATGGAAATGAGAAATAATTATGATGCTGTAAATAAAACAATGCACCAAAATACACTTACTGATTTTTCATATTCCACCACTTTATTATTTAGAATTATAGTTGAAGTCAGATTGCTAATGTGTGAATGAATCGTTTTTCTTGGTCATGGGAAGAAGTCTGAATGATGAATCTGTTTAACCTAATGTATAGCTTGAAACAAGATGTACCCTTTGATTGATATTTCAATTTCATTTTTGGTAAAGCAATTTTAGTTCAAGCAAAACTCTCTTGGGAACTTCTGTATTGGGGACTTCTGTATAATTGCATAGACAAATTGAAGATGAAATCACGTATATGTCCCTCAGATTAGTGTAATTTGATCTTATACTTCATGGCATAAGTTGTTGAAGAGGAATCTATAGGTTGCAAAAAGGTTTCCATTAATCCGAAAAGTCATTTAGCAAATCTTGTGCTGCCCCTTGAAAGTGGTGAACCATGCGGACTCTAGTGTTCGCAGTGTTTGCCATTATACAGGGAATGTATATTCATTAATTTCGTTAACTAAACCAAAGTACATGTATGAAACCCATTGAGTATGAGTAGTACCTTAACTTGCCCAAGTTACCCATGACGTGTCATTTACCAATTATCGAATACATGTTAAGGAATTCTAAAGTATTCAGAAATGGAAAATTAAGGGTTAATGCCCTTAATACTAAGCAAGGTTTTTTCATTGTATATTTGCTCTAGCAAAAAATAATGTCTAGCAAAGTGAGAGATGAAAAAATGACTTGAATACCTTCAATAAAAATGACATTAGTAAGCCTACATTTACTAAAAAAAATTAGAAAAATCAGCATTATAACCTCATTTATAGGTAATCAATGCGTTTTTCCTGTTGTAATGCTTTGACCCAGCATACTTGTTGTAAGGATTACGCTAATTTTAGTCACGAATGAACAAATCTGATAAAATGAGGCTACCAAATTACACGTTGTATACATGTATGTGTATCGCCCTATGTGCATTACAAACGTGAATTACGTAATGTCCTCATTATTTAGTGCAGTGTGAGAGTTATCGAATTTGTGAAAGCTTAATTGTGTACTGAAGACTCGCGGGAAAATTTCGGTTTAATAAGTTTAGCAACGGACGTAAAAATGTAATGGAAATTCCAGGCCGTACGTACATGTACGTCCTATTCCGAGTGCCTATATCCATATTGAATAATTCATTTCGGAAAGCTAAGGAAGTAGAAGAGCGTCTCTATAAATTCAAAAGTTTGCTTTGAAATTGCGCCATAAAAGTTGAACTGCGGCGAACCCTTTTCCAAATTGTGCACACGTTCTGGCTGCTAGTTGTTAGTTAAGAGAATAAATTGGGGAGGTTGAACATTATTACTCTTTCTGTTCAAGCTGGACAATAATATGTAAATGGATGTTGGCTCGCTTGCCAGTAGCTATAGACGAGTCGATCAATAGATTCAAGGCGCTTCAATTCACCCCGTGTTTTCTCCGTCCTCGCTCGAATTGGTATATTGGAACGATAGAAAGTAGATGTTTCCATCCTCTCTGCCAATTTTAACATTTGCAGTTAACACGAATGTCGTGGGGCTATTGTGGCACAATGCCAACCACATGCTACGACTGGAAAATATCCCCTATGTGTGTCTGGGGTACTAAATACTGACTATTTATTTATTAGTCGTACGTACCCTTAAACGTCTTCCTGTTATAGTGTCTGGTTCTTTCCCTCAAACCCTTTATGGATATCTTTCTAATTTTAGCTTGATGCTTGAACCTATATGCTGACCTAACTTTTAGCAAAACCTGCATATTTATCATTCCCAAACCTCAATTATTGTTTTTAATTTGTATAATAGTAAATGCTCGCATTTTGTAGTGATTACAGGGGTGAAATGATGAGTGTAGATGACACATGAGCAACTAGGTCAATCATAAATAATCAAATAGCGAAGGTAACTGTACTTTTTAACCGTTTTGGTCATGCGTTTTTGTATCATATATCAAAATGATATGCTTATATGTTGTCTTTCATTATAATTTCATCGCTTTAATGAAAGATCACTTTTAATTTGAAAAGACAAACAGTTTTTAACATAAATCAATGCAATGTAGGCCTATATATTTCGTGTATTATCTGGTGACAAATATTGTATTGTTTTCGATGACTTTGACTGGAATCTTTCATAATTAAACCTGTTTTTTATTTGTTGGTGGCTTTATTAATGTTAGTAATGTACTTTCTTAAAAATTACGCACATAATTCTAGCGAATGAATGAGGGATTATTAGCCATGTATATGGTCCTGACTCATTTCGTTGTTTTTTTCTATAAATAATAAGTGGCAAACTTATTTCTCTGTTATTATTTATTATAATACCCTGTTTTGATTAACATTACTTTATAATAAATGAGCACAATGGTGGACAACTCTTATAATATAACAAACACAATTTTTAAATCTTCTCTGCTTATAAGCTCTAATTCTGTTTTTAACGAAAGGATTAATAATGAGCAAATTACATTTTTTGATAGGGTGTTCTAAACGCATGAAGCGTAATTAATGGATCTCGAGAATAATTTCGTATTTATATTCCTTCTGTGGACGCTGTGATAAATGATGAGTTTTGCATCTGGGAAATAAATGCACGTTAACACCTGTTATTGAAATATATTTTCTGATATGCGATCAGAATTGAAAATTGTATTCACGTCAAATTAGAATACAAGTATAAAAGAACAACTTGATGTCCTATATGTTTATAATGCAATTTAAATGTACAAAATGATGATTGTTTAGGCTATCCCCAAGAGTCACCCTGTAAATTCTTTAGTCATTAAAGAAAACTGGGGGTGTTAAGTATGCCCTTTAGACACGCTCGATGAGCAAATGGTTGTTGAGGCTTTTGTGACCATCAATAGGTACTTAATTTAAATGTAAACATCTGGTTGAGGTTAAATTCGTTGTCTATTGTTTAACCAAAGAATTTCTCAACGTCCTAGTTGCAAATATGCCGTTCACACATTTCGTGACCAAATTCGTGCATTTAGATTAAGATAAATTCATTTTAATTTTATAAAGATGACCTTATTATACATGTAGTTCCCTTGCGAGATAGTTACTATTCAACTTACTAATGACCTGGACTATTACAGTCTTATATTTATAAAGGCTGTTCTACACGTAATGTTTTGTCGTCAGTCTTGCATGATTATGACGACAAAACCATCACTGACGACCTGTGATCACCTCTTAAACAGTCATTAAGCCTACAGGCTACATGTAAGGTTATGTTGTCAGTGATCGTTAGATGTCGTTAGTGATAGTTTTGTCTATATAATAATGCAATACTGACGATAAAACGTTCCGAGTGGACGGCAAATTGAACATTTTGCATGATTTGAATGAGGTTTGACAAACTTGAAAAAGACTGATGGGCAGGAGCTTTGTGAACAAGCAAAACTGTAATGGCGCTAAGAAGAATGAACAGAAGTCTGAGGAGAAAGTTTGAGTAATTTAGATGTACGATTTGTGTTAATTTTTTGCTCATTCTTTCCTGATCATACATATGTACAAGAATAAAGATAAAACTGCGTGTGGGCCAGTCTTTGGGACCGTCCATAAATGACGTCACGCGATTGTGGCAGCTTTTGACCCCATGTCACACTTAATTGCATGTGACAAACTGTCAGACCCCCTCAAATATGACGTCACAAAAGCTCTGCCGCCCTCCCAAAAGCTAGTCGACGAAAACATGTAGATCTCATGTGGCTGTCCATAAATGACATCACGCAAAATGTGACGTCACATTTCTTCACCCCCCTCCCCCTCGTCACACATCGTCACAAATGGGTGATCCCTTCCCCTCAGTTCGTGACGTCATTTATGGACGGCCACTTTATACAGAATTTAAAGAATGTAAGAACATAGAATCTATTGGTGGATAGCAATGGAAATCAGTTCCACTGTTTATAACTTGCTGCACGTAATCCATGGTTGAACAGCATAAAAAATCGTTAAATCAACTTCCAATCTTTCTCTTGCATCTACATTCTGTTTGTTTTGCGCCTTTCATCACTTTGATTCTGTCTAAGCCACAAATCGTCGTATATCTAAACGCTAGCATCAAGATGGTTCCTCCACAAGACGTATACTCGTTCTGTTTGTCAGCTTTTTTGTCAGTCTGTTTAGCAGACGAACTTGACTTAGCCAGGTTATATCAGGAGATTTAATTTATCCTTGGAGCAATTGTTGCTGTGCCGAAATTGATAGCGTGTTTATATCCATGATTGGACAGTAGCTAGTTGGTTGTTGTTGCAGATTAGCTTTTTACAGAGCTGTAAATAGGGCATGGAGTCGTACGTTAACTTGATCTGTTACGGTCGTCTTGTTATTTTGAAATAACCTCCTATGCTGATAGATTTTTGCTGCTAGCTAAAGCTGGTCATTAAGGAAAAGAAATCTTCGCTTCCGTTGCCTCGTCATGGAGGAAGCTCTGGTCAGCAATTTAATTTCGAAATGGCTTGGCAATAGTGAAATATTGAGACGTGCTTATCCTATCTAAAACCAACTTGAGGGTGTGCTATCAAATTCTATATATCAGGTTAGACTCTAGATTCTGGCTTCACTAGCACACGATCCAATTACTGCTATATAGGTTTCGACTTATAGTATAGCTAGCAACGACCACACTAATTACTGTATATTCTAGTCTTATTGACCAGTACAAGTTTCTATCGATTCGTCAATTTCATCTGCAGTTTTAATGGATTCTGCACGAGGATCCCTTGTGGTTTCCATCTTATAACTAAAATGAAATATTGTATAGCGCTTGTACATCAAGTTTCTCCAGGGGGGTTTGGGATAGCCATATAGAGCAACATCACGACGATCTTAGTGTTAGCCAGGCGATGTCACTTTGTCAATTGGTATCATTCATTGACATATTTGGTTGTTGTTTCTCATCTGGTAATGTACATGTAGTTCATGTATGATTTCAAAACCCCATTTGCACGTCGTGGAACAGTTCGTGGATATGCTTTTTTACATTTTAAATTGCCACTCATAGAATGATTGAATAAGTTATTTATTCGATATTCCACAGCAGTTAACATACACTACGTTGATTCATTCAAAAATGAAAGTACTACTAACAAAATTCATGCATGATCGAGTCAGTAGCCTACATGTAGTTAATACTTTTTATAATTAAGTTTATATGCAAGAACATGCTTGGAAGATCATGATCTCCCATTGCGTTGTCGTGAATTTTTTTAATTTAATGTAATGGTCACATAATTATCCCATAGGCCTTTTCATCAAATATTCAACGAGCCTTTACTGCTCACCATTTATATTTTTTGGATGTGGATTATACAGCCATGAAGCTCTACTTCCGGTTTTGAGAGGAAAATATTCAAAAATGTTTTAAGTTGTTGGTGTGATGATGCTACAATAAACGGACTGGAATTTAACATGTATTTAAGTGTACATTTGAATAAAACTTCATGCAGCCTAGATCTATGCATAAAATTAAATATGGTGTGTCATTGTAAAGAATCTGTATCAGTCAGAATGCATAAATGTAGAAAAAAATGTGAAATTATTTCTTGAAACATCAATTTACTTAAATTACATAATCTATTTTCATTTAATGAATACAAATAAACAACAGTCGGCTCTCGATATGATCAACAGTTACTAACCCCGACCAAATTGCATATACCTCTCATGCATTAGCCTCTCAGTATAACGAACGGTTTGGCTGGCCCCTTTACTTTCCTCTCTTTATAACGAACAGCAATTCGATGTCATATAGGTCAGAGACAAAGAACATCCTGTTGTCTTAAAATGATTTATATTTTCATTGATTTTAGTATTGGATTTAAAAGATAATAAATTAAAACATTATAATTCGTATTTAAAGGATACACAAAATGCTGCAACAAAATTTCTCAAGCAGCTTTAATGAGTAGATTTTCTCCAGAAATTAGCAAAAATCTTATTTCTGGTGTTCAATAGATGACAGTTATTTATAAAGTAGTTTTTATATGTGTATGTTTGGATAACATAGTTATTAGCATCTGACTAATTCTTGCATAGGATTATCTTGCAAAAGGGAGGGGGAGGGGAAACAACAAAAGAAAATATTCTGAGAAAAACAAAACTTTCCAACGATTTAAAATAAATATATGACAACCATACGTTTCTTAGCAATATCGGTCGCATAATCCATTTCTATATCCTATAGAGATCGTATGCCTGGTGATCACATGTCAGTATTCCCAATTTCTGTTCGACCCTTCTTGTCATCTGTCAGGAGCGTTGGGAATTTAAGCGAACTGTTTGTACGTATTGATCGCACTTGAAGCGAAAACGTCTAACTATTGTTTGACAGTTACCTTGGGATATGCCGTCGCACAATAGCATTTTCCGTTTGGTCAGTTGCTATCCATTGAACCACCTTATTCGAGTGTACTACAACCGCGTTTTTTCTATGCAGGTTCGCGTAAAGGTGTAATCTAATACCATCATTTGATTATTTATTCCTACCGATATTTGAAGAAAAAAAATAAAAGCAGATATCTTTGGCTGAATATAGACTAGGTATTCCTGAATGCCTTCATGCAATCTTCATGAATAAATGATGAAGAGCATCCCAATCTTTGTCACGCCGGTGCTGACTTTACTTGAATTTGACTTATACTGTATACCTAAAAGTCATAAGGGTTTGGGAAAAAAATGTTCAAGGTTGAAACCTTCCTCTCGATGCATTATACTAGTATTTTCTTCTTTGCACAACTCAAATCGTTCACTTATTTCAAAGGTGCAACAATAACAGCACCCATTGTTTTTAAAATGTTTTTGTTATCACATATCCTAAATGTTGGTTTCGTTATAACATGTACCAAAACAAACAGATAGTCATGGAAATATAGCCTATACACCTCGTGATTCTCTCACAATCCTAGCTACCAAATCTTCCTATCTCATATTTTTTCGTTTTTAATTACATGCATATGCATGTTTTAAATAAAGCAGTGCTTGCTTTTTAGTTAACCCGTTGGGCATTGGAATAATAATTCCAATGGTTTGGTGGAATAATAATTGCAATGCCCAATGTGCTTTCTTAAGAAAGCACAAAAGGCTTCAAAACATAATTCCAACCTTAAATTTATTATTTTACTCAAAGAAGTGTATTTTAATATGCTTGTTAACGGTGATGAAATGTAAAGGGAAGGTTTCAAGCTCATTGTCTTAACATCCTAAGATATTGCTGTTTCTTTAAAAATTGCAATAAAATAAGATAGCTTCTTATATACACCAAAACCTGTAAATAGCGTCCAATTATATAATCTACTACCTTGAAGTAGTGAACGACCACAGTCGGCACGGTGTGTATGGTTATCACGTTAGTTTAACCTGCAAATGGTCCTGTTCCCTCCAAATAGCACAACGTTTGGTTAGGTCCTAATAATTTGATCTATTCACAGGTTTTGGTGTAATAAATAATTATTTAAAAAAATATTTTTAATTACATGCATGCATGTATGAATGGAGATCTTGTTGCTATAAGTTAAAGTCTACTTTGTTTAAATTTTAAAGTTTATTGACACAACCAGTAAACATATAGATATTTACTATTCTAAGAATATATACATATCTATATATCTATATATATATATATATATAACTATAACCCCTACAGCTTTAAAAGTGATCACCAAGTTAACATGCTTTTTAAGCAATATTTCTTTTCAAATAATATTATTTTATCCTCTGGCAAATACATTCCAAACATTTACACTGGAAGTTTCGGTGTTGCCCATCAGTCAACAGTACTACAGAAGTCTTAGAAGATATTCCTCGTGCTATTACTAGCTTCTGTAACCAAGTTTGTATTGTTTGTGGACACATGGCCACTGGCCTCAAGTGTGTTTACATTTTGCGTGTGTATACGAAGAAATGAATGACGTAGCTGGATAAAATCTTGCTTTTGGCAGTGTTGAATAATTCCACATACCAACAACTGGCAAATATACTATTGTTTTGCTGTCATTTTGTACAGTTTTTTGTGCATGTCTACTGCACATTATAAGGGCACCACATAACAATATGGGTAAATGTAGGCATATATGGCAGCTGATATACTATTTGGAATCGTTGCCACTGAAACCACTTAATGTAAGAACACATATGCTTACTGACAACATGTACTTCATGAATTTGTAGTCAAGATGATTAATATCTTATTTCTAGTCAATCATGAATTTTTAGTGTATTTTAATATTTATATTATTAGAATATTATAATAACAATTAAAATGTATTTTGTTTAAATTGAATCTATAATATTTATTGGTCAACCTTGTTGGATTAAGTTGAAAGAAAATGAAGGGAAATTGGGAGGTTGGAATGGTTGAATGCTTCCCCAAACAGCAATGATGACCAGCCTATAGGAATCGAACCTGAATCTTCTTTATAGCAAGAACAGCATGTTGCATATTGATTAATGTGAGCATTTCGTTCTGTTTAGCATTGAAAGTGTTGACAAAAAGTAAATCAATGTAATGGTTTAGCATTGAACTTTTGGATTGTTTTCAGCACACTGTTCTGTAAGTTTCTCTAACATTGCATAGAACATTATCTCTTGGTGCAAATAAATGCACACCCTGAGATTTGGTTGCTTGGGTTTTAATTAAGGTTTTGATATCCCCACTAGTGCCAATCTCTGAGGTTCTGGAAGGTTATATTCAACCGCCAAGAGTCATTATGGACGATGACACAGATATTAACGCTCTGGCCACTCAGACAATGAAATTTTATCTTCGAAATTGCTTAAGTCCATTCTGCAAAATTTTTATATCTCAAATTTATCTTCATCAATGTTTAGTATTACAGATTTAGGTTGCTTTTGTCTTATCATAGTATACATATTCTTACATTGCAAATTTTTGCAAAAAATGGGTTTCTTAAGCTCCTATAAGTATTAAGTCTGAATTGTAGAGAGAATACGTTTGTTGAATGATGTTTGCATTAAAAGTGATAATATTACATGTTGGTATTATTTTGATTAAGTATGATAAATAGTTAATTGTACTGGTTTGAATTAACTTGTTGTGGTTAATATTGCAGAAACCAACATGTTATAGACTACCATGTTCTTGTTGCCTAAAATCAGTTGTTTAGTTATTATTTATATTGCAAGTATATCCATTAAAGCAAACTGAAAAGATCTTGTGACTACTAAAATAATAAACAACCCTAGTTCGTACACAACCAATGTAATTCATATTTTCAGAGGTTTTTACTCATGCTGTGTAATCCGTTTTAAAATCGTTATTGAAAGATGTTATACGACATATGTATTCGCAGACTCTGTCAAGATCATGCATATTATTTAATGAAATAGAAATTGGATGTGCAAATGCATGAAAATTCTTTAAAAAAAAGTTGAAGCACATCAGCTGCGTCATATGTTCTATCGTTGATTCAGTTAGAAGTGAATATTACAGCGATGAAATTAAAACTTTTATCGATGAGATTGGCAATTGTGAAATGATTAACACGTGGCAGTGCATGCAGTTTTAGAAAATTCAATTAGAAATCATTTTTCAATGACGGGTTATTGTAGCGGAGATACAAGGCATACTTTTTTTTTTTTTTGAGAAATGGAATGAGATATTTAGAAAAGCACGTAATTGTCAAAAAAGAAAGGAAATGTTTTCCACTAGATTAAGAAACATGGAAATATACTTAGCAAGTTTGAGAATGACAGCTTGCGAAAATCTCTTTTTTCCCATTGAAAGTGTTAGGATCGTCCTCCACATGCAGTTGGCATGACAGCCTATAATTAATTTCTATCTCAAAGAAAACTAATAGGAATAAACAAAATCTTGCATATGACTATAAATTCCTTGCATAGGCGAACCTCCGTTGTTGTGCAAAATTACAATTTTATGGACATTTTCACGAGCTTACAGAATTTCTGTAAGATTAAGACATTTCAAGTTATGCGAAATGCAATGTTTGAGAAAAACGGCAGATTCAGAAGAGATTAACTAAATCTGTGAATGTTTATCATTTACAGTACTTGGACGCATAGATTCCACACCCAAATTTCCATGCAAATGCATTTTTTTATTAAAACATCCACAGGTGTACGTCTCTGTTATTACCTATGCATTGGGTAATTATGTTTTCGGTAAATGAAAACAAATTATAGAATTTATAGAAATTTCAAATGAGCTCAATGTTATAAAAAAATTATTTCATAGTGGACCTTTTATAACTGCGAAGTACTATTGGTTTTAAAAAATAACTGCAAGTGATCTGCAGTTATTTTATAATAAAATCACCTAAAGTGAACTATATTTTCGGCAAAGTTAAAAGAAAGTATGTAAAGGTTTCTCATTCCGTCTTTTAAAGGAAGACCAAACTTTTATGGATTAACATTTCGCTCAGAGTTATCCTTCCAATTTATTTAATGAGTCTGCTATTTCTTGTAACTTGAAAATTCCATCTCAACTTCAAAATTGGTGCCTGGATTACCAAAACACCTTAAAACCGTAAGAGCTGCTTCATTTGCTGACATTGTTAAAAAATTCTCAATGTCGTCTTGAAGGTTGATGGATTTAGGTGCAGTTTTGCAGCAAACAAAATCCTATTTATACACCATGCATAACGCTGACAGTATCGTTTATTTTATATATTTGCATGTGTTTTTCATATTGTTTTGACATATTAATACTTGTATACCTTTGTATCATTTCACTTGTGTATATTATAAAGTATCTAGGGCCATAGCCCGATTTACATGTACAGAAGAACTTGAATGTTATGAACTAATTGGGACCAGAGGTGGTTCATAAAATCGATAAGTTCAGATAATCGAGGTTGAAACTTAAAAAAAAAATAGAAAACTAATTTTTAAAAAAATAGCAAAAAAGTCGGTTAAGTATTTTAAGTTGTTTTATCACATCACATTACGTGCAGGTTTAAAAATATCACGATTATTTTTGTTGAAGTGTTCATAAAATAGAAGGTTCATATAATAGAGGCATTGCTATACTTTTTTCAAATATATAGACAAAATGCATATTTAGTAACGAAATTCTGTCTGATAACCTATATTTACTCGATTAATATTAAAATGTTTTATAAATAACAGTATAATCTATAAAATTAATGAAAACATTTATTATAAAAGACTAGAGATTGAATTCTTTTTTATGACTTAACGAGTCTTCATTTCAACAGAAACGAAAAATGTGGAAATGGTTTTTTCTCATGTGGACATTTTCGATTGAGCAAATGGAGAAGTCATTATTTGAAAAACGCTCTCATTTAAATATAATGCAATAAACTCTTATTCCGGTTCATCACCCCCTGGTTGAGTGTGAGCATTTAACATAATCGTGGTTTTTTTTTACGGTCATGTGGCGTGGCCTGGTATCGTTTTTAGACGAAATGTTACATGTACATGAATGCTAGAACTTGAAAATCTGCATAAGACTCGTATATGCCACCAGGGGGTGCTGAACTAGATTAAGGGTAATTGAGTTTGAATAGACAAATACACGATTTGAAATAACAAAAATAATGGTGTGACTTTTAATGGCAAATTGCGGGTTAAAATGGGCACTCGAGAGCTATTTGATTTAGAGGAAAAGAAAAATGATGGATGAAAATCTTAAAAAGAAATTGATTGCATAGAGTGTACTTCACACAAGACTCTTATTAATGTTTTCAAATCTTACATCTGATTGAATAAATAGAAAAAAACGATGCAAGTAATCCGCTTATCATCTAGAGTTAAGCAATGATGATCTCTTCCTTGGTTGAACTATAAGAGCCCGATTTTATATAATCAACTCCGCTTAATGGGATCGCCAAGTCTCGGACACTCTAAGGCAAATACATTGGAAAATAATCTCTTATTAGGATCAGTGATTCATTTAATGGAATCATTAAGCTCCCATAATATATCCACATGTAATGCTATTAATTCCCCTCCCTGTTATGTGTCAGATCGCATTTTCTGTTGGGTGCTTGTACATTGTACATGTATAATCTGGAAATGCAAAGAAAACGGAAGGACTTAAGCCTGAATCAGACAATAGCCATTTTAGAGCAGTATAGGGCCTACGACAAATTACCTAAAATAGTCAATGGAATGTGGCTTTACAGTTAAAAATTGCCCAATCAATTTTTTATAAAATTTTGAAGAATCGTGAGACGATTCAAACATAGAAAATTGACTTTGAGAGCCTTGGAAAAGTCGAACAGGTCGGAAAACTACCAACAAGTCTTGACTTGTGTACAATTCATTTAAAATTAAAATTTAAAGAAAAATGGTATTCTAATCAAAATAGCCTGTGATAAACATGATCCCATCAAGTGTAGTCCGCTGTATCTTCTCCCATACAAAAAAAACCTTTCAGAATATTGCAGATTCACCCAATAGATCGTCTGGAGAATTAATTATGTTGCATTTCTGCAGAAACTAAAATTGCTAAATTAAAAAAAAATCGAAAAGAGGAATTATTATAACTTGCACTTGGCATCAAATACATGCATATGCATGGTTGGCATCATATATATATGGTACAGGTACCTTGTACAGTATAATAGTATTTATACAATGTATATTAAAAATTAACTGAAGCAAGTAAAATACAGCAGATACCTTTCATCATGTAAATATTTGCATATGTACAATATATCGCTGCAAAAAAATATGCAGAATTATATAGTGGAATATGTTGTAAGAATTCTTCATAATAGCTTCAACAGAAAATACACTGATATTTTTCCGGTCACTTTCTGCTCATTATTTTTGTATGGGCTTCTACACGTAATGTGTTCAGCACAACATTTTAAATTATCTCGTTACATTTCACCCTAATTCTTCGTTAACAAATTTGGCCGTCGGTATAGGAGAGACACGTAAAGGCCTCTAAATCTAGGCTAGTTTGTGGCTCGCATAAGGCAACCATGCGGGCTAATATCTTCGCTACTAATTTAACTTTACGTCCGTCCCAAAGAGGCCTAGTTATTCCATTTTAAAGAATGAATAAATTTGTCTCCAGCACGATGTTGCGGTTTCGAAATTGTGCTTGTAATTTTATGCGTATATAAAGGAGAGATATTCTCGGAAACGAAAGTGTGCAAGATGGTGAGTTTACGCGAAAAGACATCCATGCAAGGCGAACCAAGTGGTATTTCCAAGTTTTAAAACGGTCATAAGTATGCCGCATCTACGACATCCTAACATTCCCAGGGTGCGCTCTCACCATTTACGACTTGGAAAAGAAACAATTATTCTGTCAAACATTTGGCGAAGAGAAGTTTTGGATACGTCGGCCCTTTGACGCTTGAACATGTAAATATGTCTTCCGTCGCATTTAGTTACCCCCTTGATGCTTGTTATAAAATATATTGAATGCTGTTTTCGCCGAAAGGCTTCGTTTGCTCCGCCATTGAAATGGCATGAACATGCACGTCATATCTTGCTCGAAAGTGACAATAGTCCCTACTTATTCATATGGGTAGCATTGCGTGCTATGGGGAGGTCGAGCGCAGACTTTCAATGCAAAAATTGAATATATAAATGGCGCTATAGACGGCACAGAAAAGGAAATTGAAGAAATTTATTGGAGAATGTATAAACCCCAACTTTGCCAAATGCTCGCTTTTTATATGCTAGCTTCTGCGTATATACGCTGCAGCTTGTACAGCCTTTGCTGCTCAAATCATTCAATTATTTGAATAGGACTTTTTTATCAGGAAGTTCTTAAAAATCTCCATGGAATATGGTGTTTAATATTAAAGAGCCCAACCTAGGTACATATCTGTATCTAGGGGTTGGATCTAACATGCGGTGTACCAGAAGATGGAATGAGATAAATTGTATAGAAAAAACGAGGTCTTGATGGAATCCACACAGCAGGTGGTACTGTCTCTGTCCTCGATGGTGATGTTTAAAATATCCATTTCATAACAAACTGCATTTCATAATTTTCATACTATTTGTAGTTTTTCAGCTATCTATGACTTCAAATGACAATAAAAATGTATTTTGCGCCTGTGAATGTTTTAGCTTTTGTATAATTTTCATTATTATTAGATACCAAAAATTACAAACATATAAAGGCAATTTCTTCACACAACAATAGCATTACTTTCATAGTACATGAAAAAACATAATTAACATTCAGTAGTAAAGCTGGCCGGATGATTACCAAACTTTTATATATTTTGGAATTGTTCGTAATTCGACATTGATTTATTGCGTTTTTTTACATTATTTTAAATACATTTCTTCGATGATAAAAATTATGCATTTAAGACTAATTGAAATAAATAGTCCGATTTAAATATTCTTGCAAAAGCTTAAATCCCTAGATTTGGTGAAATCAGATCTGACTAAACAGAGTCTAGACTTACTGATAATTTTTAAAAGAAAAATTTCCACCATGCATTGAAGAAATATTATCTTATAACGTGAAACAAAACATGATTTTTTCCCTTGCTATTAGCATTAAAATATATATGCACGTTGTGAAATACAGCAATTTACGAAATGTTTTGAAAGTATAGGTTTTAGGAAGATTTACTTTGTATATGTGACCTA
This sequence comes from Xestoiulus laeticollis, assembly GCA_034698905.1. Lineage (NCBI taxonomy): Eukaryota > Metazoa > Arthropoda > Diplopoda > Julida > Julidae > Xestoiulus > Xestoiulus laeticollis. The sequence continues at coordinate 5,753 of JAQGCC010001013.1, read as the reverse complement.
GATATAGCATAATTGGCGCTTTTCATCAATATTATTGTGCAAACCCAGCCTGTTTGTAATCTGGCATTGCATCGAATAGTTCCATCTGTGGCAAAGGTCCTTGAAAATCCACCATATAGTTCTCTCGTTTATGGACTCTGCTGATTTCTGCTATACGAGGAGATAAAAACGAAAGTAGGCAATTCAACATCCTGAGATTCCATGGTCTGACCTAATAACGTTACCTGCCAGAAACGTCACGTGAAGCCCATTTCCCTTCTGTCTTTTTCCCTTATGCTCAGCGTGCATTCTCAATTGGTTTATGAAGTCGTAGATTGTCGTAAATGACTGCGCTGATTTCTCCGAAACTCGTAAGCTGAAACATAGGTCGCAATTGCCGGCAGAGACGAAGCATTCCCATTGCCGCCGAGTTTTTTTTTTTTTTTTTTTGTCCCGTTATTTGCTTTTATTTCCTTAGCTGTAAGCAAACAGTAGCATGGGCCAAGATTCCTTGAAATCTTTATTGCATTAACCCAACGGTTCAATGGACTTTTTGCACCAAGCATCGTTGTTTTCTTCCTAAGGCGAGCTTGCAAGATAAAAGTCAGGCAAACAAAGAACCATACATTAAACAATATTTAATTTGTCTCATAAATTCTAGGTTGTTATGGTAAGCAGCTTGCGTTAGCAGTGGCTTTCAGCCAACGCTATGGTGAACCGAGATGCATCGGTGGCTCGTAAATCTCCAGCGAATCTTCAGTTGGAGAAAGTCGAAATAAGATTCGGGCATCTGGAGATTCGAAGCTAAAGCCAGATTGCGGCCGTTTCATTTGATAATATGTCACGTGTGGGTTGCTGCTTTGGTGATTTGTTGCCGGGTCAGCGCCATCACTCCCTCGTATATTATAGCCGTGCAGTGTGATATCTTTGGCGCCCTCGTTCACATTGTTATTTTGTAAACGACGGAGGCTATAAAATCAAAGCTGTATAGTTTTGTCACCGAAGATGCGACCCCACTCCATTTGTTGCTCGCTTTTACATTACCAGCTATCTTCTTAAGTGAAATCTGGATCCGTATATGTTAACTTATAGTGCTGCTGATGTTTACTATCTGCAGTAATTTTTGGCTCATGTATACAGGAGTATGCATATACAAAATCCAGTAGGCGATACAACAGTTTTCAAACCGGTGTGCCATGATGAATCCAATAGTGTGGATCTTGTTCATCCCAAACAGAAAAGATCTATCAGAATTCTGCTGGAGTCACCTGGCAGAATTATTGGTGACTTTTTCTGCCAAATCAAATGTTGCATTTCTGCAGAAACTATGCATCATATATATATGGTACCTTATCCAGTATAATGATATATTTATACAATGTATATTGAAAACTAACTGAAGAAAGGGAAATGCATTAGACACCTTTCATCATGTAAATTTCTGCAAGAATTCTGCAGAATTATGGTGGAAAGATGTATTCCATGTTTTTTGTTTTAAGAATTCTGCATAATAGTTTCTGCAGAAAATACCCAGGGATATTTTTCTGGTCACTTTCTGCTGATTATTTTTGTATGGGATACCAAATAAAAATACGTAAAATAAAAATACGTTAGGTCTAATTAATATATTGCCTTATGCATATTTAAAAAGGGCGTTCGGTGTAGTTAGTGCTTCTATTGCCTACTACATGTATTTATGCATTGCACATGTACAGTAATTCTTGGCTCATGTACAGGATCATTTACAAAATTTAGTACATATATAGAATGTATAACAGTGCATGGTTTTCAAAGATATCATTATGCTTATTCTAAATGCAGTTAAGAAAAAGCAGATTTAATTTAACTTTACATAAATTACATGGGCTTGCAGGACCCAACACTTATGTAAAACGAGTGAAAACGTGTAAAATGAAAATACTGTTTAGTCTAAAATATAGCCTTTCGCATGTATGAAAAGTACGTTAGCATCTCTTGCAATCATAAGAAATAAATACTTGTAAGGATAAAAATCTTCAAACGATAATGGATTCTATTTCGAATTGTTAGTTTTTACTTCTAAAATGTTAAATTTCACTTTAATGTAAAAGTATAGTAAATCTACAGTAGACCTATATGTACATGTAAGTGTAGTTTAAATGGGACCTTTAACAGTTGTCATAAAGCCTATAACCATTGAGGCGAATTGCTTTAAGCCCGTTATTAGCTAGATGAAAACGTACAATATTTTTATGAATTGTTTTTAGATGTCCCAATTTGTATAGGAATAGTCAGTTTATTCAACATGGTTAAGCTTACTCTATGACGAAACATCAAGAGTCGCATTTTAATACAGTATGCTCCTCTGCATGTTTTGCAGAATTGAAAATTTGGCTTTCTTGTGCTTTTATTGTTCTATACAGGCTTGAACGTTAAATTGATTTTCTGCAATACTTACGTAATTATCACATCGTTCGTTCATAATCACATGTTGCCAGTTATTTCAGTATTGAACATGTTTCATCTTTAATGCTCATTTATTTCCAAAACTTGCAACATACCGTAATTAGCGAGCAGCATCTTAGGTATATAATTTTGCCCAACTAAAATCATGTGACAGGCTCCTATTTTCTCGAATATATAGATGATACACAGCTGAAAAACCGATTAACTGGATCGTTCTGATGAAACTCAAATCTTCTATCATAAAATCTTGCAGCTATAGTCATTAAAAAGAATTCGCCGTTGTCTTATCTCGGTGCTAAATTGTGTTTCGGCGATGTAAAAACTATCTCGGATATAAAACGGAGCGAACAAATTGTGTCTGCAACTTTGATTTGAAATTAGTCTGTAATCTCTTGGAGCGAGAGAAATGGACATTGTAATATTTTTTTAATAATGCATGTACATGTATATAAACGTTATTATATGGCACATATAACCGTATGACTAAAAGTACTAATTGCTTAAGGAAAGGTACAACTTTATTTTATTAGAGAAAACAAAATTATAACAGAAATCACCGTTTAATAATATAGAAAAGCTTTCCATCTTGCTTTGCATTTCATTATCACGTTAATAACAAAGTGACGTTTCAGTAAAAAAAATAGTTTTGGTGTCATATAGTCGAGCTGTTTTCATAACGACGGATTGATCTATATAAGAAAAAAAGTATATAAAATACTAAATGAGTTACACTGGAAGAGTAATTGAGGCGTATTGTTTTTTGCGTTCTTCCAAATGGAAAATCCCCAATTAGAAGCGACTTAACCACTTATTGATTTCTCTAAAAAAGTGTTTGCTGGTTTCCTAACATAAACATATACATATACATATACATGTACATGTGTACAGTGATAGAAAGTATGCATGTTGTAAATTTAAAGTGTTCGGTGTGAAAAGCCATACGATAAAAATCCTCTTTGTACAGAACAGATGTTTGATAAGGGCTACAATTCAAGAAAATGGACATCAAGTGTTTTCTAATCTGCATCTTTGTTAAAAGGGTTGTATCGACAACTTGGTCATGGACTCAATTGACTGCGATAAAGAAAAGCCTTGCCAAACAGAACTAACCATAAATACAGTATAAACATGCAGACACGATACATGTAGTGATTTTTTGAACTTTTATAAAGTACTCTGCATGTTGTCAAATTTCTTGATATTCTTCTGTTTCTAATCAGCATGTAATTGACGAGTATTTCATGATGCAAACCGACTATTCTTAGATAATTCGTCGGCATATGGCATGGTTCATTGGCTATATAACGAAGTAAATTTTACAATTTCCTGGGAATGAACTACAGTCTGCTCTATACATAACGAATACGCCAAGGGGATGGGGCATTCGTTCGACCGTTAGATCAAGAGGACTCCTATATAAAATCGACTTTTATGACATTTTACCAACTAATTTTATTTTTGAAAAAGTGGTGAAATTAAGATGCATCTTTGCATCTTATTTCGTGGACATTTAATTTAAGATGTTTTGATTTGCAGTGCAAATCACATTCATTTGACTCACCTTGTCGTGACAATTAAGGTATGCAACAAGCATGGATGACATCATGACCTAGCTCCCCGTTTTATTTTTCTGTACATTTATAAAGAGATTCGTTAAACGACCGAACGTAGGCTTTCACTGATATGATTTCACTCAAGTTTTCTAACAAAAGACTATTTTCTCTCCGAAAATGCAGCTTATTCGGTTAGGGTCGGGCATTGCCCTTTGTTTTTCCTTCGATTGCAGGAGATGCTCGCAAAGTGGCTCTGTAAATATGGACTAATGCATTTCGTCTCGTTTCTCCAATCTTTTGCATGCAAAATTGGGAAAGTGAAGAGATGCGCAAATGGTTTCGCAACATCGTCGAGTCCAAATTGCGTGCTTCGGCGCATAAGGCCCCCTATATACGTACTCTCGACCGTGCCGCTAACGCAATAGTGGAATTAAAAATGTACTTTTGTATGTTTAAGCTTCTTTTGGTGTCTTGACAGATAAACAGCCTACCAGTAACTTACATGGAAAGCATCTTATAAAAGCAGTCGCTAGTGATCATTGGAGTAAAAGCGTGTTTAGCTCTTTGCCATGCTGCGGGCGTTTGCTTTGTATTAAAGCTTTAGAATATGTTAAAGTGTATGCCCTTACGTTCTGTTCTACTTCTTGGTGATGACTTACTACTAAATGGTGCGTTTATGTATATTTTATACCCACGCTTGTTCGACGGTAAATCTCAACTTCTCAAATCTGCAGGCTGTATAGGAATCTAGTATTGTTATGGAAAAGTATTACTCTTTTCTATACTGCAACTATCGCTGTGGATGCCATTTAATTAGGCTTACTTCTAGCAGACTTGCAATCAACCATCCAATTACGCAGTTAATGAAATTAAAGATTCATGAATGCAAAAAATGCTTATAATTAAACAAGAATTTTAAATAACGGAAAGCACCACATGCTTGCTATATGGATCTGGATGAAGTCATAAGGTGCTTGCCACCGTTTTAATTTTAATTTGCAGCTAGAAGGTTCCTCCTTTATGCGGATAATTTAATTTCACATTTCTTCACACATGCTTGAGAGTTTTGTTATTTTCTCAACAGTTGAGAAATGGGACGAATGAACCAATTAAATATTTCTATAGCACTTTCTGTGATTCGTAAGCAAAACGGTGTGCAAAATGATGATTTAATTCATTTCTGCCACAAATTATTAACTTTGGTCAAAACTGCTTTTAAATGTTTCGAAAACTATTATTTTTGTAGTTGTTGGAAATCTATATACTTTATACAGGTGGCCTCAATATACAAAGAATGGCAATGAAATACAAAAAATAATCAATTTTACTCTTGTTTCTTCCTCATGGATCTATTTTCATTGTCAGGCTTATATTCGTAACATTTCCGGTAATCCAACTTTTTTTGAATGTTAATTGTTTACCCAGCTCTTGCTAACTTGAAACTTTTTTTCCATGTTTGTTTCTAAATACTTCAAAAGCACAATTTTATCCTTCTTTGTACATTTTTGATAAAACTGGTGCCATTTTTAGAAATATTTACCTAAAACATGCAGTAATTTAAAGAATGAAATGAAGGACTGAAAGAAGGTTAATCATGTGCTCACAATGAACATGTACTTAAGATTCCCCACTTCCCTTTACACCTGATTCACACCGACGTTGATCTAGATCAACTGATGTGGATCAAGCAAAACTTTTGCACCGCCGAACTCAGTTAAACTGGTCACATGACCTAGTATACAGGGCGCCCTAAAAGTTGGAACACCATTTCAGTTT
>JAQGCC010001012.1:0-27640 GCA_034698905.1 Xestoiulus laeticollis | reverse complement strand
AGCGCCGTATCCTCTGATGGAAATATTTTAGCGGCAAATTTGAATTGGCAATTTAGGTATGTAAAGTTAAAATCTCTAAATCTCCGCTATTTCTTGCTCTATTAAGGCTTATGATTTATTTTAATGATAATCTTTATTTAAACGGCCGTGATTATGTCGCGCGTTTGCATTTTTGTATTTTCAGGGGGTGACATTTTTTTAAATGTAGAATTTGATTTTTAATTCACATTTATGCCAAAGCTAAGTCATGGATGTGGAGGTGACGTAGAATCTCTCATACCCCCCTCCCCCTTGTCGCCATCGAGCCAACCCCCTCCCCCCTAAAATGGCTACGTAGTTAATGGATGGCCCCTATAGTCCTGCTTTGCGACTTAAAATCGCTTGCTATAGTACCTCGCTGAGTTCCACAAAATGCTGATCTCCCAGCTCGGTCCTCCTGGCGTACGTGAACTTGCAGGCTTCTATAAAGCGGTGATAGAGCAGTACGCTATCCTCGCTGGTCATTGTACTGCTTAAATGGTAACCGTCCATGATGTTGAGGATCATGGCCATGAGCGATCCGCTCCCGGGCGGTGGGACGTTGTACATGGTCAGGCCATTCTTGAAAGTCACTGCAATAGGCTCTTTTACAAGCGGCCTGTAGTTGGCCAAATCCTCCAAACCGATTATGCCACCTGAAATTTGTTTAGAATGTCAGTCAATGAACTTATGAGCAGTTTACAATTTATACAGTGCCAAATTATATGCTACATATACGAGTCATTCAATTTAAAGGTGAATGATTTGGCACACCATATCACCTACACACAGTTGCATAGCTACTTGTTATTATCATGTTTCATTCACTTTCTGTAGTTGGTTTTAGTTAAAATTAATTAAACAGCTTTTTGTCAACAATTGCACAACTGAGTGGACCTGAAATCTGCTCAGTTATGCACGACATTTTTTTCGAACGAGTGGTATATTGCGCATGCCTGGCACATGTGCTCAATTTTCAGTGTGCAGGAGTGCTCAGCTATCTGAGTTCCCCTATTACCTAAGTTTTTGATGTCTTCTACCAATTGCTGGGCGAGATCTCCTGTGTATAGGACGGCAGCCCCTTTCTGCGCAATTGTTTCCAATGTGTCTCCCAGTGTGAGCCTAAGCACAACGTCATTCTCCCTCATCACGTCTCCTGTCTGCTGGTCGACATAAATGCTCCTTGGTTAGAAACAAATCCCACCTCAGAATTTTGTAATTTTCCCAAATAAGAGAAATATAAATGCAAAACTTGGAAGCACTTAGATACCTCATCGTGGGCTCGGTCAAGATGTTCTCTCTGGTCACCTTCAACGCATTGGCCATATGGAAACCGATCCGATGACCTTCTCGGCACATCCGTATCGCTGGTTGAAATAGTTCACTCCACCGTAGTTTGCCATGCCGCTGGTGAGCCTCCCAATATCCTCCCAATTCGCCAGGTACGGCAACCGATAATCCTCCTGTACCAAATTTTTCACTTGCATTAGTTAGCACTTGCTTTAATCAATTTTTGATTTTAAAAAAAAACATATCCTTACCTCTCAACGTGAGGTTAAGATTTCCCTGAAACATGTTCTCTGTAGCTAGTCCTGGAGCCACCTCACGTGCATCAATAACTTCAGCCATACCAATGTCCCTAAAATCGAATAAAGAGCTTACTAATGAACACAGACAATTCAAATGCAAAGACATGAATGAAGCCAAGGCATAAGCCATACCTCTTATATACAGTCATCATGAAGCCGCCACCAATTCCCATGCTATGAGCATTTGCAACACCTACCGACAGCAGAGTAGCTATTGCAGCATCTACTGCTGACCCTCCCATTTTGAGAATATTGCTAAATGATAAAAATCCGTAAAAAAAGATTCAGAATGTTGAGAAACAAAGTTTCCAAGGCGAGTTTTGTTTTATAAAACCAGAATAATTTGTTTATATTAAGCAAATTTAATGGAGTCGAGGGCCGAGGGTTCAACCACACTGCATGGCAAAAAATCTACTGTACTTTATTCAAATAAAGCGGATTTATTTTAAGTGTCATTATTTTGCAATCCCGAATTGTCAAAAAAGTGTACTTTTTCTGCAGTAGCCTAAAACTATAAAATAAAAGTGCAGTATATTTGAATTAAAGTGTAATTAATTGTAGAATTTTAATGTGCCAATAGAGGGATTGTGCTGGTTTCGTTTTACGATATTAGCAGCACTGTTTTTTCGCCAATGCGCATGCGTGGGGACGACGTTAATGGGTTTGTGGTTGAGGGAAGTCGACAATAGAGGGATTGCGCACGCCTCCCTTAATGCCCCGTCAACAGATTTACCTTAACGAGAACGCCTCCTTTATTGCTCCCTTAATGCTAACCACATTGACAGCACTGTATGTTATTCCAATGCGTTCTCGTTAAGGTAAATCAGTTGACGGGGCATTAAGGGAGGCTTGCTCAATCCCTCTATTAAATTAACAAAAAAAAGTCACTACAAGTGTATATCATATACCATCCGATTTCGGCACATTCCACCGAATCCGCGCTGACGGCCGCCTTGTCGTACACTCCCTTCTCGGTGGTCGGTCTTTCGAAAGGAGGGGTCATCCCTTGGGGAGAGCGCCTATGGCTCCTGCGCTTGCAGCTATCGACGGAGGCTTCCGGTCTGAGGGGTTCTTGGGAGTTCAGAACGACGGTGACGGTGACCACCAACCGGAGGTAGAGCGGGGATGATGAGGGTGCTACCTGGAGGTGGAGCGGGGGTGATGAGGGTGCTACCTGAAAGTGCAGGAGGGGCACAGAATAGACCAGGTGTGCGACCACCGTGCTGGACGTTGACGGGCACCGCTCCTCTATGCACTCGAAAGGCGCCCGGCAGAGATTGTCGGAGCAGGCGGCATTTTCGGCTGGCTTACATGCGTTCATCGTGTTGCTCGGTATCAAAAGCAGGTTCGAAGACCAGGGGCATTCTTGTTAGACACAAGAATCTTAAAACGATAGCAAAAAAAAAAAAAAAAAAAAGAGTTTATATAAAACAATCTGATTGCAAACTGGTGAAACTTTTGATAAACTATAAGACATCCACCATACAGTGTGATAAACATATATATAAAATGACAAATTCTTCTATAATCAAAAACAAAAAAGCATTTTTAAAAACATTGCAAATAGGCCTTATTATGCTTTGGTAAGGTAATAAGGACGATGTTTATTTCATGCATAAACACAAATTAGCAGCTAAGAATACAGTAAACACATGTATGTGGTACTTGAGACCACGTATCAAAAATAATTATAATAATTAGGTGCCATTTTAATGCAGCATTTGGCACAACGTTTCACAAGCATGTACATTGAATGTATACATGATTTGTCATATTATCAAGTGTAAGATTTTCCTCACTTTTCATTTTTATTATTCTGGTTAAAATGGTCTTTTGTAACCGATGTCACATTAAACCCACGTGTATAAGAACAACGTGGATTTCCGATTTCCCAATTAAAATGCTAATTTCAGGAATTCCTATGCTTATTCTCCCTTGCTCCACACTGTTCTTACTCTAACGCTTGGGTGCCGCGATTTTGTTTTATCCCGACAAGGGTGCCGTGGTGAAAAAAGTTTAATAACCTCTGCAGTCTATACCATAAAAGGAAATGGAGTTGGAGCTTGAGGAAATGATCTTAAAAAATATTGATGTTTATTTCTGCATCGTTTCCCGGATTCAAAAATCTCTCCGGAAATATGCTTTATGGGATGACATTGTGACGTCACCGTAATCCACATTTTTATACCAACTTTTAATATTTCTTTATTTTTATTTGCTAGTTTGCAAGAAACCAATGAAAGCCGGGGATCGCGCGTATAATTGCGCCAAAGTACCGCAAAATGCTGTTTTTGGCAACTGGAACCTACGAATTTGCAACTGATGACGTCATTTAGTCTTTGCTGCATTTCCGCCATATGCATAAATATTCAACATCGATTTTCTAGCTAACTCTTTTTTTAACCAAAACTGGACGATACTTTTCTCCTGTTTGTACATGTAATCTTCACTTTAATTGAATTTACCTTAGTCATCAATTACATTATGCAAAGTTTGCAAATTATAAAAAAACAGCATGTGAGTGACTATTTATGCAAGAAACGAGAATAAGCGGCAATGAGCTCAAATTATTTGATAGAGGTTGGCCATTAGATAGAATTACATAATAAATAAAACTAATCCCTAGTGAAAAACCGCATTGTATGAAATCCTATTAATTATGAGCTTATAGAACATCCCATTGTTATCCTAACTGAAAATTATATTATAAATCTTCTTGAGTAGCTTATAGTGGAATATTATATTATTAAAGACTTCACGCCATATATAAAGTCCCATTACATAGAATAACATTCATTTGATATACATGTATATTGGGGTCACGTTTAGTCCTATTGCTAGTCTTACATACAATGTAGTTTGAATAGTTTCATGGCCCACTTAGAAAACTTATGTTATGCTACCCAAACAAAAACTTCTGTGCCTCTGTAACCAGAAATTTGGCTAAATGCAGACAAAATAGAGGTACAAATTGTAATATAGAATTCGTGAACGTGCCTATAGGCCCTGTACTGTTAATCTACTTGTGAATAGCTTAAAACCACTGGAACCAAAACAAAAGTTGTGCTATTCGAAGGGATGTGCTATATTAGGTGTAATTTTGTTGTACAATGAAACCTGTGAATAGCGAACCTCAGCACCAATCGATTTATACAACTTTTGGCTGGTCTCCATGGTTTGCGCTATTCGTAGTCTTTGGTGTACATGTACAGTTCAATACGTATATCTACAGTACTAAACGTGCATGTACATGTGGGTGTGTATGGTCATCACTTTAGCTGAACTTGCAATTAGCACTATCCTGAGAATAGCACAACCGTTTGATTCGGCCCCCAATGGTTTTCAATGCAATTCAAAGGTTTTGCTCTATTAAGTCGCTTGTGAAATTTAGCGGGGAAAAACCAATGACAAGAATTATGCAAAATAGTGTGAGCCCTAACAAGCTAAGTAAAAAGGGGCTGCATTAATTATTGGAAAAATATCATTAATTACCATTAGAAAATAACAAAAAGTTGAAACTGAGCTTAATTAACCAGCCAGGCTCATCCGCTAATTACAATATATACTACAAAAGAAGCAAAAAATAGTTCCTATCAAATCGCTTAATTAATCGTCAAGGGCCATTCATTATCACCAAGAACAAAGTGTAAGAATTACAGGTTTGTAAAAAATATCTTGATTAACAAGCAGCAGTTTTTTTTTATTTTTCAGTTTCCACCTATTATTAGAGTATATCAGGTAAAAAAATGAAGCAATTAAAACGTTAAGGCCCATTGAGACTCTTGAAATTTATGGATGGAATGTCATTATTTAGTAGCGACTGCTCATTAGCAGCGGGCGGAAGCTTGTGTTAAAAAAGGGGTTCGTCGAGGCCCCTTGCAAAGTGTCGTGACAGCAATGCACCAACGTCATGCAATGCGGCTGTTACATCGGGCAGCTTGCCAACTTTCAGCGGCTGTAAAAACGCATCTGATAAGGGTACAGTCAATCAATTGCACACGTACACCCACCATTAATTTGCTTTTATGAAAGGGGTAATTTTTCAATTAGGGCCAATAATTAAAACGCGTTAAATAATAACCGGGCCATTAGGTATACCGGTTTTCCACCAGAGGGCTAAATTAGGCAATGCTAACATTTAAAACTGGTCGTTAACACGTAGTGATTAAAAGTTGTAGAGATTTTCATTTTTACTTTAAAGTTTAAACTTCAAAACAGGCGACTGCAAAAAACAAAGTTCAGGCTGGCAAACACTTTTTTAGATTCAATATTTAGGACTTTCTAGAACTTTTTATAAGGAGACATTTTTTTTTAAAATGTGGAATTTGATTTTTAATTCGCATTTATGCCAAAACTAAGACCAAAATTTACAAGATTCATAATCTGCAAAAAAGAAATTGGTGTCCATATTTAAATTTTCAAAAAGGGCTGCATCCCCCTTACGGGGGGATAGGGGGTATTTAGAGTATTCAGAGGGTATTTAGGACTTATAGGGCTATTTTTAAGGACTTTTAGAAATTATTTGCCACCCTGAAAGATATTCTCTGTCCATGTGGAGGTAATGTAGAATCTCTCATACCCCCTCCCCCTAAAATGGCTACGTAGTTATGGCCTCTTTCATAAATCCGGATACAACAAAATTCAGATATAACGTTCTGATTTCTTAGGTCCCTTGAAGATCGTTACAAGCGAATTCCACTGTACATAGTTATAGCACTCCGGGCTACCATGCAATGACATATTCCACCCCTCCCCATTGAAGTGACAATTACACTGAATATGCCCCTTCAATAGCAGCGCCATCTAGAATCCTATAAGCGAAACTGTTTAAAGTGCCCTATTCCACCCCCGTGATACAAGTCAATTAAGTGTCAAAATTGTTGCCGGCTTCCACGCGGTACACATGAGAGCAAAGAAAAAAACCCCCCCGTAAAACCCAACATCTGCATTATCGAAATTGTTTTCCAGAGCTATTTTTCGTCGGTTTTACATGCTCAACAGACTAGTGACCTTTCACCTGCGTGTTTACAATGCATTGTTTACATGAAATTCTAACCTACTCAATAGATTGAAAGTCGCATTTTTTAATTCAACAACTGTATAAACCTGTATTTTATTACAGGCATTCAAGGAAATATGCGCTGACAAAACACACACAAAAATAAATAAATAAAAAGTATCAAAAAATATTTTGAACAGATTACAGGAACATGCGTCAAAATCAAGTGAAATACTGGAAGAAAATTACCTGCAGAATTTCGATTTTTCTACCGAATTTCAACAAGTGATGGCGAGTAGGAGTCAAGGGTGAAAGAAAACGATGATGGGATTCATATTATGAAGATTTTTATCTCTCTAAATTAACATTTGCTGAAAATCCGGAGCAGATATTGCACAGATCCACCAGCATCTAGGAAATGATAAGGATGAATGTGTTCCAACTGGATTTTAAATGCGGCAAAGCAACACGATTCCTCATTGGTCGATTGAAAATTCGAATGCTGACTGGAGCCAATCAGCGTCCAGCACACGCACTCCAAATCAAATGCATGGTTGGCACCTTGCCAATGGAACAAAATATATAATCATGGAATGCGCAAATTTTAACAATTAAAACCAGGTTGCACCAAACTCAGATTGTTTTTTCCCCTGGCTTTTCGTAGGGATTCTACGATTAAATCGGAATGCAGATAGTTAAACTTTAGATAATCAAACTTCTAATTCATTTTTAATTTCTAAGTTTATTTAAAAGTTAAAGGGTTCTTTCAAACGGGCGATATTTGGTCGTTGCGACAGGCCTCGCACAAGGTCCCTTTTTCAAATGAATTTTCTCATGAGATCAATTGAAGAGTGTACTGGCTAGCGTAACCAATGAACAAATCTGCCGGAGATAAGTGTGTACGTACCAATAAAAATAATTTAACACAAAAAAAATGTGATACACAATTACATATCTCTTTTTCTTTGAAGTAAACTTCTTAAATGGTTATTATCAGCGATAATTTAAAAAAATTAATATTTAAACCGAATTTAATTTCTCAGGTGCGTTTTAAAAATAGATTTTTAGTTCCAAAAATCTATTTTTAAAACGGGCCAGACTATTAACTGTTTCCACACGGGCTGCTAGCCTAAAACAGGGCTTCTAATTAAAATAGAATTATTTCTTATATTTTGTATAATTTCTAAATTTCTTATTGTGTGGGAAAATTCTATTATAATTAGAAGCCCTGTTTGAGGCTAGCCGCAACACGCCTCAGACAGGGTTCCATTTTAAATGTAATTTTACCACACGATAAAAATTCTGATAAAACTGATAATTTTATGTCATGGAAAAATTCAATTTAAAAAGGAACCCTGTCGCTGCAACCAAAATTGTCTCTGTCATCTATTCCATTGGTTCCAATTAAAGCTATAGGCTTACACTAGAGACTTACTGTCACGTGACAATTTTGTCACTTTCTTCAAGTCCATTGGTTCCAATTAAAGCTATAGGCTTACACTAGATACTTACTGTCACGTGACAATTTAGTTACTTTCTTCAAGTCCATATTGCTTCTAAAGCAAGGATCACACTAGATACTTTTTGTCACGTCACAATTTAGTTACTTTCTCCAAGCCCATTGCTTCTAAAGCTAGGATCACATTTTACACGGGACAACCGGTGTAAATTAAAAATTTAAAGGAATCAATAAAAATTTGACTGGCATCAACTATACACGCGATTCCGAATCATTAAAGTTTCAAAAGATTCAATGGCAGATTTAGATGTCCCAAATATCCAAATTAAATCAAGATATAAAGCTGGGTCTACGGGTATTCGCTACGGGTAGAGAATTTTATTAATTGCGAGATGTGAATCTGCCATAAAGTGATAATTTATGCCTCGGCGCAACTAAAATGAGTATCATTTTTATTCTGATGCTGAATTCTTTTCATGGTTGTTTTCCGGAGATGGTTGAATCACGCGTATGCAAGCAATTCTTACAAAAACGTGACCATTATGGCGTCCGTTTCGTATCAGCTTCGGATCGATAGCTGATATTCCTGTTAGTGAAATCATATTAGCAATGTCTATTATATCGAGGTCAACCGTTCAAGGGCTATTTGTCAAAATAAAAATCATTCATCATTCACTTTGGTTGCAGCATTATTGATCCTAAACATGTCAAAAAATTGAGATGACTACAATGGTAAAATCCTCTCCTACTTTAACGAAATAATTTAGGATTATTCTAAAATTACCTCTTATATAATTAGGAAAATTAATTTTGTTCAAAAACAGTTGTTGTGTAGCCAGTTTCCTTTACATTTTCAAAGCATTTAACATTGCAGACATCTGCTAAAATCCGCTCGGAGACACCGTTTTGCGCCAATCCGGCTTCGATTCATAAAGGCTCGGAAATATTATAACATCGACATATTAATTTGAGAGATTCATTTTTATCAACTATACAAATACAATCCTCATTTTCCATGAAACAAAATTAAATACAAGAGGATGGTAATGGAAAATAGAAAACAGCAAAATCCCTAAAACCTTAAACCCATTATGTCCAAAAATACCAAAATAATGGAAAGCTTTGAATAAAAACAAACCCATTGCTTTTTGAATTTTTTGGTGCTGGGTTGTGTCATTATGAAGCATTCCAAAAGTATTGAAAGAACTACCGAAGAAATTTTGATAAAAACGTTGGTTTCAAAGTTTGGGAAAAATCACTGATAAAGATAAGTTTGTTCGTCGAAATAGAAATAATGGCCCAAATTGAATTATGTTTGGGTCAGCGAGAAAAAGTGAATACGAGAAACGAAAATGAAACAAGGATAGCAAACAAATTTTAAAAATTAACTACGAGCCTCAACTTAAACGATTGGGCTTTGTCTACTGCAATTTTCTGGCAAAAGTAACTCCATGAAGTATTTTTCAGGCCACAGGTTTAAAAACGATACTTATTGTCTCCTCTTCGCCAGTGTCGCTATCACTCATCATCTCCCTTAGTTCCATCTTGGGATGGTTCTCAAAGAGGGCCGCACGGTTCTGCGCTTCCACTTTCTTCACCCAGTGGCCGTACACGCGGAATGCACAGCCGTCGATCACCTAAGGAAGAAAACAAATGTTTGTTTTTTTTTCACCGTGGAAAAGGCCGATGACGATAAAGCGAGAAATTCTACCTTTCTCAACGCCTTGATCCTGTAGGGATCTATGGTGGCTATCTCGACGGACAACGGCTCGGGTGTAAATCTCAAGCGTTTCATCCTAACCATGGATCGGACGCACAAGATGCCAAACTGAAACACGAGAATCCAGATTTCGGATTAGTATTTGGCTGAAAGGAGCTAATTGTGAAATGCTCGAACGTCAGCACCGACCTTAAACATTCTGCGGGCGTTGAATACTTGCCCTTGATAATGCTGAAAAGACGGGAAAAAAGTAAACCTCAGACAATGGTGCAATATAAAGATGAATCGTGTCATTACACTGAAGGGGGAATTATTTTGAACATCAAAATTGGTGTCATAAATTGTTAGCGCTGAAGATTAGCAATCAGAAAACGGGGCATTAAATAAAGCTTAAAATTAGTTGAACCGGAAATGGGTGCCATGCGAAGTCATCGCAAGAAAAGAAATCCCAACGAGCCATTAAAAGAGAAGCACGTTTTAGAAAGTTGGTTAAAAAGAAGCCGCAGAATCCATTGCACAGATCGTCGTTGCAAAATCAGAGTCCGTGACACTGGCTAAACTGCTAAGTGTGAGTGAGTGAGTGAGTGATCGAGAGAGAACTCTTGGTGCGTTTTTTTTTTCTAAGAGAGCTATGAAGACGACGACTATTAAACGGACGGCTACTCACTTCACGGGACGATCTGTCGACTTCGTCAATGCTAGGTGCTTGGGGGACCGTTCCCTGTCCAGGCTTCGGAAAACATGCACGTTAGGAAAAATCAGGCCATTAGAAAACGCTGAAAAAGTGCTCTGCAACCCTCGAGCAGAGAACAACTTTAGCTCTTTCATAAGTAAGTTAGAAACCGCTTCAAATGGCCGTAAACTGATTCTCCGCAATTAGTTCTCAAAGATATCCAGATTGAAAGATGAAACAAAAAAGAATATTTCTTCCTTCGCATAATGGTTCCTCCATATTTAAATGCCTAGACTTTCAACTTTTTAATCACGTTCATTCACTAGCTGTCTTACATTTGCAGGTAGTCGAAGAAAAATGTGCTAAATAACATACTTATGAATATTACTTTGTAAAATCAAAAATCGCAAAAATCCTTATCACATTAAAAAAAATAAGAAATGTTATCAAAAACTGATCCGGTTTTCTAATTAATTTTTTATATTAATAATTTTTTTATATTGTTTTAATATTAAATTAAAACACTTTCGGAATTGATGTACAGCTTTTTGCCAAATCAAGAGAAAAGAAAATTTCTTACCGCAATCTGAAAAAAGTCATGCTGCAAAGCCTCTCTAATGGTGAAACGTTTAGATGGGTCAACGACCAAAAGTTTCGAAATCTGAGAATAATAAAGGAATAAAGTTGCATATTTTACGGAAATTTTTTAAAAAGCCTTAATCGCGAGAAAAAAACGACGCTAACCAGATCTTTAGGCGAATCTGTGATGTCGTCCCATTCTGGACTGTTGAACGCGTATTTGCCATCCATAATATTACGTAACATTACCATCTGCTTGCGATGCCAAAACGGAGGACAGCCAATAAGTCTTCATGAAAAATGGACAAAAACCCGAATTTAGATTTAGAAAGATAAGAGTAGCCAGCTTCAAAAACCACAACTGGAAGTTTTACATACAGCGTATACATAATTACTCCACAGGCCCACCTAAAAATAATAAATACAAACATGAAATTATCCTTAAATAACAATGATGCATTATTGTCCTATTTATTTTAAACTTTAAAAGAAAACAATTTTACAAAAATAAGAGACCTGTCAGGTAAATTATTCCGCAAATACAGTCAGCTGTCGATATAACGAACTACTCAACATAACGAACGGTTCGGCTGTACGTACCTGATGATTGTTTATAACGAATGGCAATTCGATGTCGTAGGTCAGTGACAAAGAACATTGTTGTACCATAAGATTCATAGTTTTATTGATTTCAGGGTTTGGTTTTAAAAATTAATATCCTAAAACCTTCTAACGCTTATTTAACGGTTAATCAAAATACTGCAAGTATCATTAAGGCAAAAAAACTATGTCACATCAGTGTAATAACTGCTAGGTGTCATAAAAAGCCATGAAAGCCACAGAGGAGCAAAATAAATGTGTAAAACAGACCTCTTGATATATCGAAAGCATGCCACATCTCCTTGGCGTTCGTTATATCGAGAACCAACTGTATTAGTCATTATTGCTCGTTTCCCCAAATCTAATCGACTGTTTACCAAATTTTGCGCTTTTTGAAAAAGGAGTTTATATAAAATCTGTTTACTAACATGTCCACTTCTTTTCCATAACCATCGGCACTTTCGTACATGGATGCTTTCAATAATTCCGGTGCCATATAACCTGGCGTGCCACATAGATCTGCAATCATTGAACAATCAATCGAATTGAAAGTTGCTTTTGGAGAGCAATGTCTAAAACGAGATTAGCAATAAAGGAATCTCACCGTAGAGCTTCTCTTCAGGCTGTAGAACACGAGCAAACCCAAAATCCGTCAACTTGATATTAAAATTATCATCTAATAAAATATTTTCTGGCTGCAAAAATTACAAAAGTAAACACACTAGACCATAATTTGGTGCAACCAATTAAGCCGCGAACAAAGAGGAGAATATGAATACTGAATTGTACTTTGAGATCACGGTGAACGATTTGCTCTCTATGTACAAATTCGACAGCTTCGAATAGCTGCTTCATTATCTGCCTGTAAAATTGAACGACAGAAATAAGACACGTTTACGTCATTCATTAAGTGGAATACAAGAAAAATCCAGAGAGCAGCTTACTTGGTCCTCTTTTCAGATAGTGTTACTACACTAGTCAGATAATCAAATAATTCGCCATTTTTACACCTTGAATGAAAAGAATTAAAACGTTTCTAATTGAAAACGAAAAACGCAAAATAAAAAAAAAAATTATGGATCTTGTGGAACTTACAACTCAAATACCAAGAATATATAAGTTACAGATTCAAATACATCATGTAGCTCAACTGCAAAACACAAAATTAAAAATAACATAAACATACGCTTGAGAGAATGAAGCCTAGTGCCCATGAAGCCGCTAATGTCACAGCACCAACATAATGAAATGACATAACATCTGCTGCCACGGTAAATACCTGTTCACACGATGTGGTCAAAATATCGTGTTTTATGACATTTTATGTACATTGTAAAATGACGAACGCATTACGTAAAGCTTGAAAATGTTGTCATAGCTCCATGGGAGAGCTCATAGAAAATATCTTAAACAGTTCAAACGATGTCACTGCCGGGGCATTTGCGGCCATGGAGACTTTAGTGACTTCGTGAGAACTAGGCTTTAGAATCATGAACCAGGCGTGCGGCGTTTATTCTCACCTACATAAGGATGGCTAGAAACCATTCTGAGAACATTGATTTCCCGCTTAGTCTCTTCGTGAATTCCGCTGCCATCAGGATCATCGAGGTCCCCACTAATATCAATGATTTTGGCAGCATATTCAATACCCGTTTCTTTTTCTATGCATCGCCTCACAATACTACTGACTCCCCTAAGCATTCGAAAACAAAGCAAGATTAATATCAAAGTTTGTCAACGTATGCCCTGATCTAAAATTCCATTGGTTTTATTGGTACCTATCATAATGACTAAATCATAAAATGTATTGGCTGTATCATTAGCCAAGAACTAATTTATTGACCAATGATACATTGAATGGACAGTTCAAATAAATAGAATTTTGTCAACCTGTCATTGCCAATAGCGTTTAACTTTTACACATGTAGGCATGCACAATTATTACCAAATGCAACAGGCAGGGAGATGCAAAGAAATTATACTTTACTTAATTGTACATGTACTAAAATGGTGTCCAATAACTATAGTGACTCAAATAGGATTGAATTGAAAAAGAGGAAATTCTCTATTTTGCACCAGTTTGAACCAAGAGTTTGTTTTTAGCCAGGTTCTACTGTATTTGTTTTTTGACCAGGAAGATCGACCTTCGACATTTCAAGGATTTTCCTGATATTTCTAATACCTGCCAAGAACTTCTTTAGGTTCGTACTTGACGTAGAAATCTTTAGCGACGTCTTTGTCTGGCAAGACGTCGTCTATCTCGTCTTTGGCCATAATAGCCAATCTGGGAAAGCACCTAAATTGAGAAATAAATAGACGAAATACAATCCGTGTTCTATTTTCAGTCAACCTCTAAAGTGCACTTCTGAAAAATCACATAACTACGTGATTTTCATATTCATCTATTATGGGTTAAACACCAATACTTAACGCAAATCTTACTTTTTTAGAAATCCCTTATTAATCCATCAAAGCGCGATAAATCATTGCATAAAATTCACAAAACAAAATACTAATGCTAAAAAGAATCATATGGTGCAGACGGCCATTTTTTTAGTTCGAAAATGGAGAAGGAACTACAGCTCCACCTATCGGCAACCATATTCGGCAAGTAAAATTCTATGTAAGATTGAATAAGAAACTACTTTGCCGAAATTACTTGCCAAATACCAAGTTTTAAATGTGTTTGTCCGAGGTGTTTGTCAATATCTCAACAAATATACTAGTATGTTTTCCCAAATATACAAACTTGGTTCGTCCATGCCTTAAACGTAACATTTACATTAAATTTAGTATTTTGAATAAGGTCAAACTGGTCCCTAAATAGCCTTTGTTCTTTCCGACCCCAATTTTGAAAAAAAAAGTGCTGTCCGCGCGAATTAATTTGCATAATACTAGCTGTATATACATTTATATTACTAATAATAGCTTATGAACTTAAAATCGTAAATAAAATTGAATTAATAATTAAAATATTACCTATTATATCCCGCCATTTTGTTAGTACATAAAATAGTTAAACCACGTGCTGGCAATATTCAAAGGTCACTTCTTCATTAGGAGCGCCATTGACAGGAGAAAGTTTCTCAAGTTACAAATTATTAAATTTTCTCAAAAAGTTACAAATTAACATTAAATTTTCTCAAAAAAAAGTAAATTCCCACATATTAACGTTTTCTCAAAAAAAGTTTTCAGAAATATTTATGTACATGTATATTTCAAAGTAAACAGTTTTGCAGATCGTATTAAACGCTGTTTTAATGAAACGCGCGTTTAGCTAGCCTCAAACAGGGTATCGAATTTAATTTAAATTCTAGAATTATAAAATTTGCACAATAAAATCTCGTGCGAAAATTCTATTTTAATTAAAAGCATGTTTGAGGCTAGCCAAACGCGCGTTTCCAACCTAGTCTGGCGTCTACAGATCCAATCAAAAATCCCCACCAAGATAGCAATCATGTGCTGACATACAGGCTCTTACTTTCTGTCTTGTGCCAAACAAAGAATGTATTACAATTTTTTAAATAAATATCCGATGTGCGATTCACAAGCATACTGGTCGCCATGCACATATACTTGCATCTTTGGAAATTCTATTACTATTTAAACATAATTTGGAAGGACAGTACAAGTTTCAATTTCTTCACAAAAAATGTCTCGCTTAGTTTGTCGTGAATTGCTTTGATTTCCCACTCCAAACAAAATGTTTTATTTTGGAATGTTTGTTTGCAGCCGGCCTTTGGCAAACAAAAGCAAAATTTTCCTTACAAATTATGTTGGAATAGTAAATAAGTTTAAAAAAAACCTGCAAGATAAAGTAGGGACGTGTGCATGCGAACTGCACATGAGATAAATATTAATAAATTAACAATCCAGTTTCTCAGACAAAATATAACGAGAATCTCTTTATGTTGCTTACAAAAATGCACATATCGTACATGTAAATGAAACGCGCGTTATGATATAGTTGAATATGAAATTGTACCAAACTCTTATACCGTTAACGGCAATTTTCTAGCATTGAAGGTGCAAGAGCTTCAACTCAACATTAAAAAAAAGGATAATTATGAAAACTACTTCAAATTGGAGAAGTACACAAAATGAATAATGAAACCATGTAGGCTGGCAGTGAGAGACAGATGAAGCATTTCTTCAATGCTTAAAAATTTACACAGGCTAGCTGCAAATAAAAAAATAATAGCCCTTCTCGATTGAGGAATAATGCACAAATTTTAGGCGAATCTAACGTCCACTTTTGAAAGCCATCTGGCACATTATTAAAAAGACAACAAAAACATGTTAACCCTTCATTCCTGCTAAAAATAAACTTATACGAACTTAATTTCCACAGCAGTTCGATTTCAACTAGTTACCCTACAGTCAGCAAAGACAGACTCAATTCTTAGGGCCAGATTCTTAATTGACAGTTTTTCAGCATTCCAACAATTTTCGAAAGAATATTAAACTCATAACTAAATATAAAAATTTAACAAATCAGAGTGATTAAGCTAACTTCCACATTCAATTTCGAATGATTCCCTTATTTGCAATGATGACATCTGTAGCCAAAATTATGATCCTCTAAAACGTGCGAAATAACTGACATTCACCACCAGCCTAAAAACCTTCGCAAATTTGTCTTAAAAGCCAACAATTTATGTTAGCGTATAATACTTTTCAAACTGACAAGTCAAAAATGAAGGAATGCTCCAATAACCTTTGGAATGAAAATTAAAACATTTGGATACTTAGGTCAGGATCACACCAGATACAAGCGATACGAAAAGTATATAGTGTGATCCTGGCCTCAGTTCTCACATCCTTTGAAACATTGCAGAGTTCAAAGCTAATATCACTTACTCAGAAACGCAAATAGCAGTTTACGAAACTAGGACTCGCAAATCATATAAACTGATGACTTATACTAATAATTAATATTGACCATAATAAAAATAATGTATGCAACTGTAACTAACAAAATGAAAGATAGCAATTTTGAAATCGGGAACACTAATTTTTCAAAATGGGATTGAAAAAATGCACAGAATTACACGCATGCCAGAGGAACAATTTTTTTTTAAAGATCGATTAAATTACAGCATTTACCATCATCTCGAATTTACCAATTGGAAAAAACCAAGAATTTTGCCTACCGGCTTTCGCGCACGTTTGGAAAAATAAGCCCCATGCCACACTAGGCTGGAAACACGCGTTTGGCTAGCCTAAAACAAGGCTTTTAATTAAAACGCACGAGACAGTAATGTGCAAATTTTAAAATTCTAGAATTTAAATTAAATTCCATGTTCTGTTTTAGGCTAACCAAACGCGCGTTGCCAGCTTAGTGTGGCCTGGGCTTAATGCACGAGAAAAAAAAAAAGCAGCTACTAATGCCAAATGTGAGATTCTAGTTATGAATTAACATTTCCAAAGACCAATATGGTCATAATAATGTCACGGTAATAAAAGGAAATACTTAAGATATGATATTGAAGTTAAGCAAAGCTTCGCCGGCAATTAATTTTTGTCAACGCAAATGAGTCAAAACCTCGGCAATATCCCGTTTAAGCAAGTCTGAGGTGCCCTCCCAAACATATTTCAACAAAAAACCGAAAACCAAACTAGCGGTGTATCTATTGTACATCCCAAATATAGCTTGTCATAAATCGTAGTTGAATTTCGCGCTGGTGGTGTTCAAAAATAAGAAAATTGCAAATGTGGTGGAGTAGAAGCATTAGTGCATGGTAATTACTCTTGCCACGGCAGTTTTTGCTCGTTTGGCTAGCCTCAAACAAATCTTTTAATAAAAAATGAATGTTCGCACGAGATATTAAAGTGCAAATTTTATAATTCTAGAATTTAAATGAAATTCGATGCCCTGTTTGAGGCTAGCCAAACGTGCGTTTCCAGCGTAGTGCAGCTTGGGGCTTAGAGAACACAACAATTCTGCTCAGGGATAACACAATTTTTTTTGCCGTTAACGAGGAAATAACGCTCATTTTAAAAAGCTCCACATGGGATGTACTAAACAGAAACACTAATTGAAGACCATTGAACAACCTCAAACGCTACAATAGCAGCCAATCAAATAGCGAACAATTCCAAAATAGCTCCTCACAAGCGTATTTGTCTAAATTTTTATCGGCTAAGCATTAAAGCCGGCTTCACACTCATGGTGAGAGTGCTTAAGAATCCTTGCCTAGTCTCCCCTCGTAGCATTCTCGGCAATATGCCTCACCACGAGTGTGGAACTGGCTTAAGCGTTTCTGAAAATGATACTGAAAAAAGGTTTAGCCCAGTTATTTCCGTGCCAGTAAATGCCCTTTTTCAATAAAAAAAAACTACTGAAATCAAAAATAAAATACTGGCAAAACATTAGCGGCTGCCATATAGTCGGTTGAACCACCTACGTGATAGCAGCGACCGATTTATGATGGTTAATGATGTACTTCAGGGTGATTATGTTTACAAAAAGAACAGCGTGTCGGCCAACTCCAGGCTTGGGTTTCGGTGGAGCGACTGGCCGGTTAAAAACGCTAACTTATGCGCGTACAAGCACGGGGCCGGAACACGAACAGTTCCCTGAAAAAGGAAAGCAAACTCAAACCGTTAGCAAAAAGCAACAGGCAGGCAGTTATTAAACGAGAGTATTAGGATCCACATTTGATAGACAATGAGATTTACCAAACAGAAGATAACAGAGATCAATATCAAACTTACCGGCCAGTTGAAATACAAATGTGTTAATTTGTACGTGAGTCGCTGCATGTGATCTGGCTGGAGGCCACTGGTGTCGTAAATGACGTTGTACGATGTCGGGGCCACTGTCCCTTGTCGCACGCTTTGAGACACCAAGAAGAAGTCGTACCACTCTGGACGGGTGATCTCGCTGTCGGCCACAGTACCTGGAATCGGATTGTTAACGTGGGGGCCTCTTTTCTCAAACAGGCGAGTGTTGATGCGCTTTGTAACTACGATGAAGGCCAGTCGGGGACTATGGAAAGAGGCGAAAGAAATAAACCACTTCATCGCAACAGGAAACCAGACAACAAAATTTCACGGCTTATTGGCAACGCAAAAAAACCTGTAATTTCCTATTAGCTTAAAGCATTCGTGCACTTGAGCAAGCTCAAAGTCCCGAATGGCTTGCAGTTGACCTTCTCCGACACCGTCGCGGAAGATAAAGATTCGTTCCGGTAGAGCACCGTTCACATCCCTATAACGCATGAGTCCAGCTAAGATCACACAACAAAAACAACGGTTGTAGAAAGCTTAAAATGAAATCAGCAGCAACTAGTTTCAGCGAGCAAGTTCAACCTCACCTTTAAGGTTTGTGCTGAAACCTTCAATCATTTCCTGGTGCGTGGTCTGGAAAGTGACGGCGCTGAAATACTTGGTGCAAGAGTGATTCAAACTGCAGCAAATAGCGCCGACGGAAAGACCCTTTTTGGAAGAGTCGTGGTACGAATCGTAGCCGACAATCATGATGTTTTTAAGCTACAACAAAAGAAAACATTAACCTCGTGTTTTCGATAGTAGGGAGAGCACGAGGCACGACCAGCTCATTAGAAAATAGAAGCCAAGGAAACTTACAGGCATCTCGACACACCAAGCCGATCCTCCCATCTTACAGTTAAGCTGGATGGCCACTTTGGTAGCCACGCTCATGTGCATGCCAGTCTTTGAAATGGTACGTCCTTGTATGACCTGGCTCGGAACTGGAAGAACGGGAACGAAACAATGTTAGAACCAAACCGAAAAAAATTTACTAAACAAGTTCGAGAATTAAAAAGCCATTTACCAGGCAAGTCCAAGCAGCACGTCTTTTTGATCGAGTCGTAACGATCCTTTCTGTTATTGGGAACCACGCACATGACAAGCTGAATGCCGTTACGAATAACCCGCTGCAGCATGTTGGTGTAATCGTTGCTGCGATCAGAATCCAGTATCTCCCTAGCGACCAAAAACATACAAACAAGTTCAGATACTGGACAAAAACAGGAGGAAAAGCAGCTGCTTAGGAAAACTTGTAAATCGACAAGAATATAATGCAACACTCACATTTGAGGTCTGGTTATATTGATTCCCATCGGGGGACCGACTCTGGACAAAGCCGTCAGGAAGGCGGTAGTGTTATTCTGGTCGCGTCGCATGGTGATCACCGTCCACTGGCTAATGGAAACTGGCTGGAGGAGGCGATTGGACCGCATGTCCCTCGACCAATCAGCAGTCTTTGGATCATATCCAAACTACAAAGACAAAATTAAAGTAAGCTCTCAGCGCACGATTCTCCCATGCGCAATAGTTGTTTCGGCAATTACTGCCGCCACTCGCCGATTTGCCCTGCCCTTGCAATATTTTCTCGGTGGGCAAGTTTCGGCCAGGAAAGGTGATGAGGTTTTTATCAAAGGATAGCGACCAGCCGGTCATCTCCTCACGAATTTTGTCGTTTCTACACAAAGCAAAAATCAAGTTGTCAATCCCGAAATAAAAATTTGGTAAAAGGGAAAATACAAGAAAAATCCACTTGCCCTTGAAGACGTGTCATGAACTTGTTCAAGCTGTCAACACGATCCCCCGGGCCAACACGAGTGTGTGTTGCGATGTCACGCATGATGGAGAAATTTGCTCTGGTTTCATCGTTGAGCCCTGTAAGAACAATCGAGACCATTACCCCAAAATGCTAGCAACGCAGGTGTATATTTTGCTCGAGCAAAAGGACCCGCTTACTCACCTGTCATGACGCACACTTCTGGGACGAGGATAATCGGGCCTGTCATGCCCCTAGCTTCGTCCCGTTTCTTCGGTCGACTGATCAACATGGGTTGACCTGCATCTCGGATGGACAAATTCCAGGTCTGAAATGATTGAAAGCTATGAAAAAGCTGTCACGGCAAGCAAAGTCATTTTTCGTTTGCAGGTATCCCAGCCACTTTTAGGAAAAAAAATATAGGAATTATAGGACATTTTCTTTGAATATAGGAGTATGTTCCAAACAACATGCTTTTATCATAAAATGCACAATTATTTGTTTATCTGCAACACTATAATAGCAGGAATTTTCTTGAACTGGGATAACTTCAACTTTTGATACATCATTTTTACAACAATTATTTGATAATTCAAAGGGTATTTAGGACTTTTTTTAGGAATATTTAGGACTATTTTAGGATTTTCAGGACTTGTTTGCCACCCTGGTTATTACAATCCTGTACAAAAACTAATGAAAATACAGGACGGCTGGGATGCCTGTGCTTGTGATAAAATTTACATACATTACTGTAATACTCTATGTAAGATATCTTTGTCCCATCTCTCTTGTCGAAAGTGTTGCTGGGGTTAAGATCCCAGTCGATGTCGTCAATACGATAGGTCTTGTTATTATACCTAGTGAGAACAATGCATCCCACCAACTCCTTGGTGGCAATGTCCTGGTAATCCCGAGCGCTCCTATTGTGAATTGCTCTCAACTGGTCGAGCACAGTGTCGCATCGGAGAATTTTAAACGTCAGATCGGCACACATCATGACGCTATTTTCATGCTGGTGAATGGCAGTGATGTAACCCGGCCACAGTTCCAAGCTACAAGTAGGAAGCGGTATATCAGACAATGCACGTCGAGAAAAAAAGACCTTTCATTACAGAAAAATTGAATCTTAAAAGAGTGGAAACCGTATTCTCACTTATGATGCGGAATGGTAGACGCTGCGTGCATATCAAAATAGTAACGACCGAGCTGTTGGAAGTTCAAATGACGCAAATTCCTTAAGAGAAAATAAAAGTAAAAAATTATATGCCAGTTTGCCACACGCCGACATTCCCTGTGGCAAGAAAGTAAAGAAACTTACTTGCGCATCTGAATGTTCATAATCTGAAGAACAATCGCATCTGTTGGCGGCAATTCTCTGGTCAGTTTTAAATGTATTTTGATTTTCTCGCCAGTAGTCCGCAAGTCGGAAAACAAATCCATTTCCTGGAAAACGATAAAAGCGGCCATTGCGTTTTTAAACATATACGGAAGAATCTGTTTTGTGGTTTAACGGTGCATTATAGCAGAACTTGTCTAAAAGCATGCTCTTGGGACCAGTAAAAAATAAACTTTCATACAAGTTAATCTGCAGACATGCTACATATTCTTTAACCCTGAATGCGTTTAGATAAGTTCTACTGTACAGTGCAAGTGGTTTACAGCTAAATGGAAAAATTGATTTGAAATGTACCTTTTCTAATAGAAAAAAAAAAAAGCTGTTCTCACCTCGCTATCAAGTTTATTGATGGTGAATAGAGCCATGCCATCAAACAAATAATTTCCTAGCATCTGCCTGTGCGTAGTGACCAAACTGCGCCGAGCACGGACACCTTCGATATCGGGACTGAAGTCCACGTGGTAATGGTAAATCGCCCAGTTGGGTGATGAACGAAGCTTGAAGTAGTTCGCCATCAATGTAGTCTGCTCTCCAGCTTTACCTATAATGCAATTATGCAAGATATATCGACTTAATAAACGTTTTGAAAACTGTATAACCGAAATCAGCAGCAATAAAGATGTCGACAAACCTTGCTTATTGGTACATGTAGGAGGGCGCGTTGCCACTATGGCAGCTTCACCTCTACCTCGCCAAGCACCCCTACCACCTCCCCTCGCACCGTTATCGCCAGCCTGTAAGCTGATGCCTGAAACCGCAGCGCACACCGACTCTGAGGCCGGTGTTGATGGTCCAGCGACACCTAATGCATCAAGTAAACAAATTAGTTATACATAAAAATAGATAACAGAGTATGCAACGTATTGCAAGCCAGAAGATACTGAAAACAGTTAAGAAACAAGCTGAAAAAGGCAGCATGCAGGAGAACACCAAAGCAACAATGTTTAGCAACCGTTCAAGCTCGTGCAACTGTGAGACTGGCATTTGTTAGCAGAAATGCAGTAATCAAGCTAGTGAAATGCACATTTGCTTTGCAACCATACACACCAAGGTAGTTTGTTTTATAACGTGAGTGCAAAAAATGCGAGCCTATTTCAATTGACTATAACATTTTTGTTTTTTTAATCAAATAGTGTTTGGCATTCAAACGTTATTCCACGACTTCAAAATTCGCTCTTTTTAATTCCATGGCTTCGTATATCTTCGATCGGTTGACTTTCTGAACCATTATACCCCTGGTTAAGTAGTCAACTGGGCTCAGATCAGGACTGTTTTGAGGCAAACGTGCTGGTGCTATGGCATTTATGAGGCAGGCAACTGCATTCAACTTTGTCCTGACCTAACCTAATTGACTATTCAATCTGGGTCGACATGATTCCTAGTCTACCGATAGAAGAAATACAACGTCACGAAATTGAAAGAGAAAATTTTGAAGTCATGGAGCTTAACAAATTTTGAAACAACTATTTTCTTTGTTGAATACCAAGTACAAATGTGCAAAAAATCTCTTGATTTACTGAAAAATAAAAATGACACGGTCTATCGAAAGCATGTGAGAAAGAGGTGCCACCCAATTCAAGCAAAGTGCAATCCCTGAGGAAGCACAATGTCACTTGGCATGAATTTGTCTCTGGATTGAATACTTTTACTAGAGACGTGTAGTGTAAACACTAGTTAGGTCATTCTAGTACGCAAATTAAGCACGAGGAAAGAGTGAGATGAGAATCCTCCCATTAGTTAAGTAATTCAATTTGCAATTAAGAAGAAGCAGCAGGCATAATAAGTTACTGCATTTCTGCTAATGCCCACGACAAGCAAGATGGAAAACAAAACTGCAAAGTATGCTAAAACAACCACTCAATTGAAAAGTTGTCAGAAGAACATCAGCCAACCCGTGGCTAAACGTGCCATCAAAACCAAAAAAATGATTGGAAAATTTACGGGGACGAGGAACTATTGCCAAATGCAACTAATTAATAATTAGTGATAAAAACAAATAAACACACCCTCGCCAGGGTAGTCTGATGGTCTTGGGCGCTTGGCAAAAGATCCAGAGTCAGACCTAGCATACTTGCCAGGTGGTGCACCGTCTGCCAACAAAATTTGAAAAAAAATATCAACAAGTGATAGCAATTTGTATTATTCAAATATGAAAGCCAAGTTGTTTCTCCCTCTTGCAACACTTTAAGTCAATAACTTGCAAAAGATTACTACATTTTTTGCTTGGCTTGCAGTAACGAATACTGGTTGGATGATAAGAACTACTGTGTGAATGTATGATGTTTGGAGCATGGCGAGTGGTGTTGTTCTCCTACACGAACTAAATTATACTCCTGAAACATGTTCAACGCACACAGCATTAGACCTGTCGCGAGCAAATTTTTGCCTGGCTTCTGGACTCGTGACAAGCACTGCCTTTTGCCATAACGCACACGTGCAGATCAAAGCCTACACGGCTGAATTATTATTGTGCATGTTAAACTGGCACTTATCGTACGCATTTACGATAACGGCCTAATTCGTTGGGAAATTTAAAAAATGCATGAATGTGGTGACGCTGAGCTTAAGGCACTTTTACCGAAAAACGAAATTTGTGGGTACCAAATGAAGATTAATCTATAATATGATTATAGATGCAGTTGTCAGACAGCATTCATGCCATCAAAGTTAGATGACCAATAAATTTAACCTTTACAAAAATGAGCTGTTGCTCTAGGATTTTAGATATGGCACGAACAGGCTGTTCAACACTATTATAAAGTTAAAAAAGAAAGTTTCCTAAAATCAATCAGCTAAGCAAAGCAATGAGAAGTTGACCTAAATTTTATATCTTTGAAGTTGATTGGTGAGAAGAGGGAGCACAAGAAATAAAAAGGTAATAAATTAAATGGTAGCATACCCCCAGGACGTGACGTTTCCCCAGATGGAGCCCCTCTGGCTACTCGGCCGCCTGGGGGTGGCCTCTGCTGAGTAGTTGTAAAAATTGAGATTATGGCACAAAATAACTATGAGTGTAAAAAAGTCACCAAACTTTAAAACGGCCATTGTGGACCGAACAGATTTTCCCTGTACCTGCTGTTGCTGCTCAGGCGGTTGACCAGGACGACGATTTGCATCCGGTGCCGCTGCTCTGGCTCGAGATCTTCCTCGAGCCCTTCCTCCTTGGTCCGCCATCCTAGTTTAGAAAGCAAGAAAAATAAAAATTGAGTTCGTGGAACTAGCTAGCACTGCAGCTGCATTGGGGGGGAAGTGACGAATTCAGCACTGGCCAGGGTGACTCAAAACGTAAAGCTGGGTGTTAATTGTTTTATTGCATCTCTTTTGCCCAAACCCTAATTACAAAAAATTGAGCAGTCATTGATGTTAGCGTTTTTAGGAAAATATATTGTGCATCCATCGTGCTGACACAAATGTAACCGCAAGAAACATTTTAAAAGGCTATCAAGTTTCCACAAAAATGCAGGGTTCCATCAATGTTCCTTCAATGTTTTAATAGACAAGTTAGAACAAGCATTTTGGCCACCTGCAGTGCACAACTGCTTTCCTAAATTCCCAAACATGTTCAAGACCACACTATTATGTAAACAGAGTGATGGCTAATGGACATTTCCAGACGTTGTTTATAAATTGATGTTACTACCCATGGTTATAGGTCATTTGTAGATGGGATTAACAGAAGGTCTAGTTTACAGTTAGCGATAGTTGTAGAGCGGATGCTATATTTTTAAACCATCACTTCAGTAAGCATGTCTTGAGCATGTCCGGTGGACAACACAGAAGTTTCAAGTTCTCCTTCCAAATAAAACAAAGGGGGCATTTTACTATAGGCATGCTCTAATATTTGGTTTGAACAAGTTTCCAATGACCCAGCTCTAGCTTTTAAAATATGGCCAGATGTTTCCACACATCTGCACTGCAGGATAACAGTCTTGCATGAAATTTAGGAAAAATTTGCATACAATACAGAGAACAGAAGTTTTGTGATTCTTATTATGTACATCAATCCTATAACGCCCGGACATTCTGTCACACAAAAACGAAAAATTCCATTTGTGGATGTCCACAACGTGTTATCACCCCTTCCCTACATGGTGTCCACACTCTGGCTGACCCCCATCCCCTACCAAGGACGTCCTTTGTCAATGGCCCTAAACTCACATTTAGATGAGCCGATCTTGCTTTTGATTTAGTTCAAGATCTAAACTTCCCTGACTTTTCCAGATTTGAAAATAAAAAAATGCAAAATTGTAACATATGTTAAAGTAAATGAACTGATTATTAAACAACCAAGTAAAACACATAGTTGGCTTATCACTTGCTAATTTCTTTAGCTAGTAATGCAGTTTGTCGCATTTTTGGTAGCAGCAAGTGATGAGGGACACCACAGAAGGACTTGTGCTTCAGAAAACCATGCTGAATTTACCTGACAATTCCAGGTCAGGGGAAACCCTGAACTAGTATAAATGGACCTACAGCATAATGCAGTTAAGCAACTAGTTGCATTTAAAAACCACGTCCTTCAAATCGCATAAATTTCCAACAATGATTATTGGAAATTTAGACATTTCTATGTAGTATGAAGAAACGAGCGATGCAGCCTAGCCCTAATCGACATTTTTATTGTTTTCTTTTGGCTTGAACTGTCTTAATGTACATGTGTTGTCCAATGATACAGGCGATACAAATCAAAAGGGGCACTCAAACAGACGCCAAAAATCCCGCACATGTGCTCAAAATAGCACCTTTATAGTCACTCAAAGAAGCCACTACTACCTAACCTAACCTACAAGGCCACTACTCGTGTGATCCAAAAATGGAATCCATTAATTGTACGGTCAATCCAGTAGGTAGTGGCGATAATGCGAAAGTACCATTTATTCTGATTGATGAAAATTTGTTTAATAGCCAAGCCCAAAGTTTATATTTTTTAAGGTCATTGTAGTTTTGTATTGATTGCAGAGAGGTTATCTGAGCACATGTGCTATATTGTTGGGTTTTGTTTGATTACCTTTTACAAAAAGTCGGCAGAACGATAGAATTTCCCTATGGCCATTTCGACCAGAAAGATCAGCGCTAAATAATATACAAAAAAAACAATGATTTTACGAGGCTTTTTGGTCAAAACGCACGTGTTGAAAGCCACGAGGCCCTTGTTTTTGACGTCATTGCCGCCATTTTGCCACGTTCCATAAACAAAAAGAATGCAAACAAACAACACGAAGGAAAAATATTTGAATAAACGTTCCTTTTTTTCTTTTGAGAATTTACTTCAAGATGTTTGGTGTTACTTTCAAAACCCTACTCGGCCATGAAATTGTGGCTGAGATTTATTTTCTGATCGTTGACTGCACGTTATACCCCAAAAAAACAAAAGAAATTACAAATAACGTAGCTTGTTGAACTAAATCGTCAACGCTAACGCATTATAAGGAACATTATGCGTAATTTTCAAGCTTATTAAAATAAAGCAAATTGAGAAAAACTGTTAAGTTTTATCCCCCCACCCTACTTCCTTGTTGTTGACAGCGGCGTTCCAGGTAGCCATTTTGTTAGCCCCTTGCCATGCTGCTTGTTTTTCGCGCGAAATTAATGCAATTGCAATTAATGGATAAAGATTTATCACGCTCACTGTTATTGTTATACATGATTGATTACGAAATATATTAAAAACATACCTCACAAATTATTCCTTCCGCTACGAAAACCTACACTCGGAAAATCGTTCACTGCTAGTTAAAAGCACCTTCTAGGCACCTTCAACGAATGAAAAAACCCCTGTGCATATTATGAGCATTCGAAGGCGCGAACTCTCAACCAATCAGAGCGAAGATTTCGGTTAACGCCTTAATTTATGATCTAAGCTGCCATTAGTCAAATTCTATCCCTCATACGCCTTTCAAACGGGTGGCTCGAAATTCAGCCAATGGCCAACTGTGTGCCAATCTACCAAAAGCGGACATTCGCAATAAAAACATCATCAGGTGGCGACCTAAGCATGACCTCAAGCCCCGTTCTCACGGAGCCAATAAAGCCGCGACTTTTCTGTCACGATTGCAAACTCCATCGTGCGAACAGTTTTT